>JAJOOO010004951.1:0-24484 GCA_029582685.1 Solanum piurae
TGTGTGATAAATGTATTATCCATCAATAAAACTTGTATTATATGTGAATAATAAATTGTTCTTTGTAATATGAATTAAAAGTGTATTATACAAGTATTAAAAGTGATCAAGTGAAAAAAAAATGTTATTGCTATAAATGGTAAATATTTTTTATTTATAGTATATTTATGTAAGTTTCCCTTAAATAAAAGTACATATGATGGGGGGGGGGGGGAATTAGGACCCCTCTCTTAAGTTTTTCTTTAGGCCCCCAATGTTGTTGAGTCGGCCCTAGACAATAGATTCAAACAAACTGCTTTATAGCACTAACTTTTAAGGCAAGGAAGAAACTTAAGCCACATACACAAGTAGCTTTTGTATTGACTATATGACATTTTCACCAACCACTTATAGGACATATTATATGAACAATAATATACAGTAAAACAACAATTTGGCATAGAGCATCGGCAAATACCCTGCAACAAAATAAATATGGATGTCTGCAATTAATACTAAGGCAATAAGTATAATGGATCAGCACTCAGCCATGTATTTTATTGCGACATGCAGCCAGATTAGTAATATGATCTACTAAATCTGCTTTTTTACAAAAGATTTAAGTCGAGAATCATTAATAAAATTGCATAGAATATGTTGATTAAGTTATGCTACCAAATAGAATTTTACCATGGCATCAAAGATCTACAATCTTATGAGACTTACATCACTTTCGTCAAGTGGCAGGTAACCTTATGCTGCTTGTCTGACCAAAGTGTTCCTTTCTTTTCATAAGTTCACAATTACGTAACTAGTTTTATTTCTTTTGGGTCACCGTTCATAGCAGCACCCTTCTTATTTCTGTTTTGAGTGTTTCGATGGTACCATGCGTCTTTTCTAGCAATTATTCCTCGTCACTGTCTTTCAGAGGAAATGATCAAAATGTATGGGCTTTGATTCCATTTGGTCCTTAATGTATGGACTTGATGGAAATGGTCCTTTATGTATCATAAATTGTGATCAATTTAGTCCTTAACCCTAAAATTAATATATTTCTTTTTTTTTGCCATCAAAATATACGGAATATGCAAAAGATACGCTCGTTCAAGACTTTCCTTCCCCTGTTTCCAAAAATTCCAAAAGGGCACATCAATTTTTTTTAACCAAAAGGGCAAATCGCTCCTGACGGAGCGATTTTCTTCTGACAAAATTGACGCCGTTACTCCTTTAAAAAACATAAAAATCGCTGCCGGTCCAATTTTATTTTATTTTTCTTTAAAATCGCTGTTGTGAATTATTTTTTTAACAACGCTGCCCCAACAACGTTTAAAAAATAGAAATAGCTGCTATAGCAGCCATTTTCTTAAAAAAGATTAAATTTTTTTTCATTAAAAGTTCCCGAGGCGAGGACTGCTTAAAAAAATAATGGAAAATCGCTCCACGTGTAGCGATTTTAGTTAAATTTTTTTAATGGCAGCGATTATTTAATTTTTTTTTAACTAAAATCGCTACACGTGGAGCGATTTCTCATTATTTTTTTAAGCAATCCTCGCCTCGGGAATTTTAATAAAAATAATTTAAACTTTTTTAAGAAAATGGCTGCTATAGCAGTTATTTCTATTTTTTAAATGTTGTTGGGGCAGCGTTGTTAAAAAAAAATTACAGCAGCGATTTTAAAGAATTTTTTTTTTGGACCGGCAGCGATTTTTATGTTTTTTAAAGGAGTAACGGCGTCAATTTTGTCAGAAGAAAATCGTTTCGTCGGGAGCGATTTTGCCCTTTTGGTTAAAAAAATTGATGTGCTCTTTTGGAATTTTTGGAAACAGGGAAAGGAAAGTATTGAACGAGCGCATCTTTTACGTATTCAGTATATTTTGATGGCAAAAAAAAAAAGAAATATATTAATTTTAAGGTTAAGGACTAAATTGATCACAATTTATGATATATAGAAGACTATTTCCATCAAGTCCATACATTAAGAACCAAATGGAATCAAAGTCATACATTAAGGACCATTTTGATCATTTTCTCGTCTCTTTCAAGTTTCAACTACAATTCTGACAAAAAAAATTACAACTTGTATTAGTTGTGTGAGGGTATTTTTATTGCAATTATATTCTGATTTATGGGACCCATTTTTTATTTTTATTTCTTTGCCTTTTGTTTCTCTTTCATGATCTTCTTTTTTTTCTTCTCAGTTTTTTTTTTTTTTGAAAAAAAACTATTTGAAAACCAATTCAATTACTCCTTCAATTTTATAATATAAATAAAAATATTTTTTATGGTTAAATAATTACCTAAGATATTAATAGTCAAATTTAAATACGAATATAATTTGAATTCGTATTCATAGGATTAAACTATTTTTCGTTTTAAAATTTTCATCTTCCTAATTCATTTCTTTTTAACTTCTACTTTTAGGATCCATTTAAGCATAAAAATTATTTACTTTTTAAAAATAATCTATTTTTAACTCAATTTTCACTTTTAAAATTGTATTAAAGTACATTCAAACATGAACATCATTTCGAATATTTTTTACAAAATCATGTTGAATATATATAAATTTAATTATATTTGTACTTAGCGATTAGAATTTTCTGACTAAAATATTTCAGCAAATTTTCTTTTTGCCAATTCCTAATATTGAGATAAAATTTTCAATATAGAAGAAAAAAAAGAATAAAAATGTTCGAAGTTGAAGAAGAATGATATCCGGATTTTTATTTTTATTTTTGGATATGATGAGCTTAAAGAATAGTGGACCCCATAATTCACTTTATTTATATTATTTAGTATAATTTTATTGGGTCATGTTAATTTTAAATTATATTTTCTCTTTCTTCCTAATGTTTGGAGATTTAAAGGCAAAGAATGGGCCCGCTATATCCAAGTGTCAAGGAATTAGTGGAGCCTCACACAACAGTTGTGTTTGTTGTGCTTCTACCATATTAAAATTTTGGAAAAATTACAGAAATCCCACCTTTTAGTTTACTTATTACCATTATCTCCTATAAGTTTTACAAATCTCCAAAATCCCTCATTTTCGCGCATCAGATAGTGTATCATGTATAAAATGTACATCAGATTGGTGTATCTCGCGCATCAGATAGTGTATTATGTATAAAATGTAATGTATCTTACTTAACAATTAATGTATCTCGCGCATCAGATTAATGTATCAACACTTATATTATTGTATTTGTTTTGAGAAATTTCTGTAATTATAAACTTTTAAGGGATAGATTGTAATTTTGCCTTTAAAATATGTGATTTCTATAATTTGCCCTAAAAAATTTCCTATTCTGACCATTTTCCAATGACTTTTCAAGAAAGCATTCCTAAAACTTCTTAATCTCTTCTTTTTCGTCATGGTATCATGGTCTAGGTATTGAGTGTTTCATCTGAACATTGAATTCTAACTCGGCAACTTTGTAGTTTCTTATTATTCTATGTTGATGTTGTTAACATTTGCTTCACAATACCTCTTTCAGCTGATGAGAATAGATTCTTTCTACTAAAAGAAACACTTTCTTATGATGTGCAATTACCAGAGATTTTCCAGAGGGAAGAGTGTTAGCACTGCTTTTCTTTTCAGTGAAAGTTCACTATTCCAGTGACACAATTCAAACAATTGTTTACACTTCCATTGATGTTTAGTATTTCTTGTTGTTAAGCATCCCACATTGGTAGTGGGATGGGCAATTGGTCTTCTTATGTATACTTGACCAACCCTCCCCTCTTGAGATAGCTATTGAGGTTGAGTTAGGCCCAAGTGCTATATCTATCATGGTACCAGAGAGCCAGGTCCATCCAAATTAATGTTCACCACCGATGTTGTTCTTGATCCACGCACTAGTCTTCCAGCCCTAGGCATGATGGGGGGTGCTAAGTATCCCACATGGGTAGTGGGATGGCGGATGGGCAATTGGTCTCCTTACATGTACTTGCACAATCCTTCCCTCTTGAGAGCTAGCTTTTTGAGGTTGAGTTAGGCTTTGGTGCTATATCTATCATTTGTTTCCAAAATATACCAAAAACCTATTCCCCATCTTGAGCTTTAACGGCAGGTTAAATTTTAAGAGAATTACTAACAAGTGTAGAATATTCTCAATGATTGTATAATTAATTAAGTGGATATTCTCAAAAACCTCCTGTTTCTTTCAAAATAGAATATTTTTATCATGATGGCTGAGAAAAATTCCTTGTAAGGAACAATAAATCATTCAACCAACAATGCCTCAATCCTAAACTAGTTGAGATCAGTTATATAAAACAATTATATCCATTCCCATCTATTCAGGTACATCTTGTTCCAAATTTACATACAAGGAACAGGCTAGACAATTATATTTCCAAAAAGAAGTCGAGAAAATATATTAATGAGCAAAAATTGGTTGCAGATGCAATACCCGCAAATTTTAATTGCCATGAATTTTCTCAATCACTAAAGATACAGAGATCAGATAGTACATTCACTGACAAATGGTGGAAAATGCTCAATAGCGGATGGTTAGTTAGCAGAGGAGAAGGGTTTGATCTACTTGAAGCAAGAGATTCCTCCTAGTTATTCAGATATCCATTTCTCATTACATATGATTTTATCATATATTAAAATTTGTTCGAATAGAGCATTGTACAAAATCTAGTCAAAGTTCATCTCCATAAAATTAGATCAAGTTTGGTCTGTTCAGATAAGTCAGTTAGAATCTCAAGATCGGGCAGGCTCTAAAAGTAGAAAGGATACTGAAGGACTAAATAACAGATCTAACTCTCGAACAAATTCAGTATGCTACAGTTGAGATAAGACATCAAAAGCTGGACACTTTGACATTTTTCAATGAAGAAATTGTTTTGAGTCCAGCAAAACTCATTACAGCCCATTATAAGTCGCTAAAGAAGTCACTCATACTTCCTTATCAAAAAAGAAGTAAAGTAATTAATTAATATTCAATAATGACAAATACATCACAAATTCAAGTGATACTAATAGTTAAAAGACATTGGAAAATATGAGTCCTTTGGAACATTACCTCAGAGTAGAAGAATAGATGCTGCCGTGGCATATCAGCAACATTATGCATATTAGAGAACTAACATATAAGATAGCAAAAAAAGATAAACTAAATTTATTTGAGTTATGTTGTAGTCCCTTTGTTCTAAATTAGTTGTCATGGCTTGCCTTTTTGTCTGTCCCATATTACTTGACCATTCCTTTAAACACCGAGCCTTCCCTTCTCTGACAACTCTAACGTTTGTTGTGCTAATACTCTCTCCACTCTGATCTATATGAGTTCTTTCCATTTGGAATATTGCGAAATATTTGACATCATTCCACTAATTAAAATTACTTTATACAACTTTCAGAACTTTTAAGAGTTTTAACTTATTTAACTATTTGAATATTAACTTCGATAGGACGCTTCCTATTTAAACTAATTTTTCGCCTATTACTTCAAATTGACATTATAATTTTGTATTCGGTCAAACACGCCATGTAGAATAAAATGGGAGTACTACTTTAGTACTTTATAATATCATAATGTTGAGAGAAATCTTCTTCACTAATCCAGCATATCAAAGTCGATCTTCTTAAGCAAGTCTTTTTTCAAAAACTCCTCACTCTCATTAGTGCTCTTCACCTTCATCAAACGAAGGTCCTTCTTATAAGGATTGAGAAAAGAAAGGGGCCAATTATCTTCCCAACAACTCTAATAAGGTGGCACCATAAGGGAGATCAGGAAGTAAGACTTGTATACCAGATTCGAGAGTAACAACAACTCCTCCTAAGTCCCAAACAAGAGTAAACCGAAAGAATTTTTTGTAGAATGGGATTTCTCATCATCATAATGCCTTATTAAGTGAAAAGATCTTTCACCTGAGTGACCAATTAAAAGCAGGCCTCACTGATCAAAATAAGTTAAACGGGCTGCCTAGAAGCATAAAAACACTGACTAAAAATGTCAAAGAATCAGAGTACTGCAACAATATTACAGAGAATAATATATCCAAACATGATGATCACAACCAGCACTTGTACAACATATTTAAAACGTAGAAATACAGCATACTTATAGCTAAAATGAAAATTGGGCAGGCAAGCTTACAATTTATGGTTCAGGTTGTCACAACACTGCAAAACTGTTGTGCTACGCATCTTCTCTTTGTATAACTGAAGGAGTAGGTGGTATCATTATCGCATTTTGACCTCTTGTATGAGACTTGTCTTCCACGAAGGGTTGCTGTCTATCAGGACTATGAACTTCATCTGCAAATCTGCTGGGGTTTGGGGTGCTGCTTTTTATTATTGGAAAGGAAGAGGAGTTGTTTGCAAGAGGAGGACCTGAAGTATTATATAGCCCATCCTCACGAGGCAATGGTGATATACTTTCATCTAGTTTCCTACAAAATTTATCTTCCACGATGTCATAGGAATTTCCGGTTCTCACTTCCTGAGCAAGAGAGCACCAACAGCAGAAAAGCCATAGTGCACAGTCAGCAACAGAAGGTTTACCACAACAAGTATTGTAAGGAGGCAAATTGTATCTTTTTCTCATCTGAATCCTCCAAAAGCCACCATATAGTAACCCAAACAGACAAAGGAAAATCCCAGTAACTCCTAATATACCCCTGACAGTATCACTGTCAATATTAACAGCAGCCAAATTGAAGATCCAGAAAGGAGCCATACAGAACAGAAGAAAAGTTGCAATATGAACATACATATTTCCAAATCCAAGTCTCTCCATATTCCAACCAAAAACACAAAAACTGCAGAACAAAGAGAGATATGCCAAAGAAATATCATCCCAAAAATCAAGAATGCCTCCACTCCATTGTGGTCTAGTTTCAACAAGTCTCCCTTCATCTGATGCAAAAGAAAATCTCTTTTCCAATGCTTTTCTTCTCAGTTGACTAGCACTGCTGCTCTCGGCAGCTGTTGTTCGAAGTTGTGCTTCCTCGTCTAACTCAGTATCATAATCTTTTCCTAGAGGGCTGAGCATACAGTAAACTCCAGCAATGGCAGGTGCACCAATTGCAACTGAGATACATATTCCTACCCCAATAGCTGGTCTTTCTGACCTCTTGTAACCCAAATTAAGCCCACACAGAGCATATTGAGCAAAACAGTTGAGATTAAGTAATGCGACAACCACCATCATGTGTGTCCATTCATGGGGCTTATAAGTTCCATTTTTGCAGTAAACCTTTCTCAGCCTGGAAATGTCTTCTGGCCTCCATCGCATTAAAAGAACAAAGTGATATAGCCTTTGCGGGTGCTGGTATAGACACATGAGAGTAAACAATGCATTAAGAATTTGGTTATTCACTTCAAACCATGTATCTCTCATAGATTTCTTAGGGATGGCATGGTTCAACATCCCCGTCATCACAAGAAACAAAATTGCACCAGAAACAGCTACACATACAATCCAGATAAAAAGTACAATATTCAGCGGATTTCTGAACCACTCTTTGCACATTTTCCTAATAGCTGGCCAATCCAATTTCCGTGAAAGTAGTCTAGTAATACGTTGACGGAGATGAAGGCTGCCAGAAGAAGGTACAGTTCGAGAAAAGTCATCTCTTTGATCAGCTATCTGTTGAAACTTTGCCGATGGTGAACCCAAATTACCAAAGTTGAGGAACTTTAGCCTTTTGGGAATAGCAAGAGTACTACCCTGGAAATGGCTCTGAGAATTTTCATTACTTACAAGTCCGCTTTGAGATGTTGAAACATTCAGAGGTACATGAGTCTTAACTTGACCACCCATAGGTTCCTCAACAATACCATGATGTTCACCATTGCCAGCAGATGTCATTTGAATGATTATTGGATTCACAGTCAAAATATTAAACTTTACAGATCATTATCTACAGGTTTTCCGCTTCAATGGGGCGAACAAAATAAGCATCTATATCTGTAAATTAAGAAAGCTACATCAATAATCAAATCCTTCCACATTTCTGGTACAAAAAAAAGAGATCTGGCTAGTTACAAGACCAAGCAAACAGGTTAACAAAACTAAAACACATAAAAACCCTACAAACTTGTCATAAAATAAGCTAAATGAATTTCCTTAAAATTCACTCAACACACACCATAGGCATATTGAAACTAAACTAAAAAATAATAACAATAAGTCCGCGAATCTTAATAACCCAGTTGATTGACTACATGAACTTTCACGTGAGGATTCGATTCCCCTAAAAAAAATTCAAAAAAAAAACAAAAACAAATAAAACATGAGCAAATGAGGGAACTGGCCAAAGCAGGTAGAAAAATAACTAATAAGACAAAGAAGTCAACATACCATGAAGACAGCATAGAGATGGGAGTAATCTGAATCAAAAATTGAAGTTTTAATTTTCTGGGTTGTTCTCCATTAACCTAAGCTTCAATTCAAATCAATTTTAAAAATAAGCATCTTTAGAATTATTTCAATTTTTCTGGGTTTACTTCATAGGAAGGAACAGGGATATGCCAAAAGCAACCAAAGAGAAGATAAACAATTAACAATACAAAAGGCAAATGAGTAGTACACAAGTAGAAAAATGAAAAGCATCTAAGCTACTTACCGATCAGAAAAGGAAAAGTGGAAAGCGCTCACCTTGTTCAAATATCTTTCCCTTGCGACACAAACATTGATCCATTTTTATATTATTATTTTTTAACATGCTTTTATAAAAAATAATTTAACATATTTAATACTCCAATGCAGTACAGGCTTTAGTTTAGAGCTAATGGTAAAAAATGGAAAAAACTCAATTTTCAGTGTGATTTAATGAAGTAAAATACATGATAATTAATTAAGATTTAGTAAAATAAACTATAAATTTAAATACATGGCATGTATGTATTATTCACTTTTTTTAACTGAATTATTATGATAGTTCAAATAAAAAAGAAAATATTTGGTACTCGCTATGTTCCTAACTATTTGTCTAATTTTTCTTTTTTACTTGTCTATTTTGGCAAATCAAGTAAGGACGACATTTTTTTTACCTATTATACCCTCAATAAAAAGGTAGAACTTAAATTTTTAATTCATCTACTTCATAATTAATAGGGGGAAAATGATAAACTCATTATGTCAATAATTGTTTTCTTAATAGGTGTGTCAATTTAAAAGTGAACAAATAATTAGAAACACAGAGATTTGTTGAGAATAGGGAAAAAAATATCGATAGTTAAAATATGAAATTCGTAAAAAATATTATAATTTAAATTGTGTGTTTGACCATTATATCTTTGATTTATTAGTCAATTTTTTTTATCTTTTTTAGTTGAACACAATTAGATAGAATATATAGATGGAGTATTACCCCAAATATTGAAAGACATAGCCGATATTTAACTGAATGAATTTGGGAATGGGTAAATATGGTGCATTTAGCCAATTTGGACAATGGGAGGGTGCCAATGAAGTCTCCACATTTTGGTCTCAATTCCAATCACAAAGCGTGTGATTGATTATTCTCAACTTTATGTTCATTAAACGTGTTAATTTGCCGTGTCTATTTTTTTTTCTTATTCGGTGTTTGATAGCTATATCAGATCTTATGTTGTTGTTTCTTTGTTTCTTATCAAATGTTGGACATTTATTTTAAGTTACACTATTTCAAATTTATATAGAAAAAATTCAATTTGGAAGTAAAGTACTTTTTGCCAAAGTGATTTAAATATCAAAGCCACGAACTCGTAATTGATCTATTGAGAACGAAGGACAACACTTTTGTACGTGATTGTAGTATGTCACGTTGTCTCACTCAGCTACATCAAAGTAAGTTTGTTTCGTAATCGAATTGTAAGCAAAAAGTCAACCATAAAATTGACATATTAACTTATTGGTATTAGGTTATTGGATAAACGGTTGGTGAATGACTAAGTTTTTATAATTAATGATTTATCGATGTAAGAACGGATTACTTAATTTTCTTATCGGTAAACTATTAACTCGTTAAGAGTTAAAATACTTACACTTTTACTCCTTAGTATATAGAGTACATAACATATTATTATTAACCATAAAGCCTCATTTAATATTTCTAATATATATTTTATTTTTGGTTTTCCACCTGGTGTCCGGAGCCCATTTTGTCACGCCCCGAGACTACCCTGGACGCGGACACGGGACCTAGGATCACAAGTGACCCCAAGCTAACTCTGCTGACATAATCATGAGCATACTAAAGATAACTGAATAATAAAAACTGTGTGAAAGCTATAATCATAAATAAAATAAAAAGATGGAGAAAATACCCATATACTATAACTGAGATGAATGAAAACTGATGAGTTTAATACAAGGAAAATATTAACTCATAACCAAGTTGAATCTAACTATTTCTGAAAATAGCCTCTAAACTGACACGAAATGTTGGGACATGCCCCAACTAAGTCTAGCAAAACTGAAACTAAAGGACTAAGAATACTGAAAAGAAACTCATGACTATTATCCTCGGGTAATGAGGACTCACCACTGATTCTGCTGACTGAAGATCGGGAACCGATCTAAGTGTGATCTGGATGCTGAGAACCTGAACCTACATCACGAGAAGATGTAGCGCACGCATACATCAGTACTTGAAAGGTACTGAGCATGCAAGATACAGTAAAACTGAAATAACATATAACTGAACAAAGAAATAAAGCAATGAAATAATATGAACATGATATAGATGTTGAAATACTCAACATGACTAATCTGAATGTAAAGGCCAAGTTATAACATGTTGGACTGAATACTGAAACGTGGTCAATGCAATGGAGTCTGACTGGCATATGGGAGCTACTAATAACCGATAATAAAATCGCATGAGCTAAATGTGGAGTCCGATGTATACGTCCCATCGAGAGGATCCAATATACCCTGCCAGAGGTATAGAGGCATACTGGCGTGATCACTAAAATGATGCCCTCGAAGGGGACTTACAACCTACGTGGCTAGTAGTTCTTGGACTATTTGGGTACGCTGAACCCTAGTCCAACTCGGTATTATGCTACTCCCAATGGATTGAGTAATTAACACATTATGACTGAATTTATGTAAGTTACTGGATAGCTCAAACTGAACATGCAGACTGAAAATGCAACAGTTAAATTGATATTGATGAATTAATATTTGAAGCCTGTATAACTGAATAACTGAAATATCTGACCTAGCATATGTCATTCAAAAACTAAAGAAATACATAGCTAGGGTTTTGAAATTCATGCAATAAACTGAATATTAACGTACTAAACTTATTTGGATCATTCTAACAGCTAAGAACCCATCAATTCTAACATTCAAGAAACCCTAGGTCTAGTCATAATAAGGAAATCAAGAAACTGACTGAAAACTAGGGACCTAATGGGTGAAAGGAACCCACTAGTGAAATTCCACATACCTGGTGATGAATTTCATCGAGAAATCTTTCAATTTCGGGGCTGAAACTGATGGAACCTTGATGTGTTCTTGAACTAGGGTTCTTGACCTCTTTTCTCTTCTTACGCTCTAATTTTTCTAAGTTTTGATTAATGATTTGACTTAGGTAAGTTCTAGTTATGTTTCTAGGCTTAAACTTACTAAAACCTCATAATTTAGGGTCTAAACGACGTAGCTTAGGGGTCCAATGAAATAGGAAAATACCAACAGACCCCTGACTTAACCGTTGTCGGAGTGACCAATAGATGAGACCTACGGGCCGTAGGTTGTAGGTCCGTAGGTTGGAGTTGTAGGTCAATTCTGCCCAAAAAAGGCTTCACTAAAACGAGCATAACTTTTTACTCGGAGGTTGGATTTTAGCAAACTCGGTGGTGTTGGAAAGAGGATTCAATTATCTATAATATCATAAGTCATGGGACACATAATTCCTTTTGTGCTGGGAGTGATGACCATTTGAAGTTGACCCAATCAGCAATCCCCCCCCAACTGGCTGCTGACCTTCACTAACGATCAGACCTACGGACCGTGGATCGAACGACGGTCCATGCTGGTCGGTCGTCGTTCATGTCAGAGGCTGAGTAAAGGGGGCCAAGATCCACGGACACAGACTACAGACCGTGGTCTGGCCTACGGACTGTGGGTCTATCCGTGGGTCGAGACTTAGCCAATTTTCTGAGCTGGGTTTGGGAAGGGGTTGCAGTGGTGAACCACGGACCACCAACACGGGTCGTGGTCTGACCTACGGTCTGTGGGTGGCAACCGTGGGTTGCACCTGCAGCTTCCCAAAATCTGCATTTTTGGTCTGTTTCAGATACGGGCTGTTACATTATCTCCCTATTGGGACCATTCATCCTCGAATGAAGACTAAACTAGCTGAGTATGGAGGGAAGGAGTTGCAACCCTACCACTAAATACTGAGAACTGAATTTCTGACTGAACTGAGTTCCAAGAACATGTTAATACGCTGAAAATGCAAGTTCAAACTGAAGGAACATAATACTAAGACTGAAACTACACATGAATGACTGAATAACTGAAGAGGAACTATTACCTCAAGCTTGAGTGGAATCGGAAGGAAAGAGGTGAGGATACTTGGACTTTATAGCTGCTTCTGCTTCCCAAGTAGCTCCCTCTACAGACTGACTCCTCCACAAAACCTTGACTGAAGCGACTTATTTGTTTCTCAACCTTCTAACCTGACGATCGAGAATCTCAACTGGTACATCCTCATACGAGTGATTTCTTTCACGGCCACACTCTCTAATAGCACTATGGATATTGGATCACCCACATACTTCTTCAAAAGTGAAATGTGAAAAACCGGATACACTGTTGCTAGTTTCGCTGGCAACTCTAACTCATAAGCCACTTTACCAACTATTTTCAAGATCTTGTAAGGGCCTACATATTTAGGACTGAGCTTCCCTTTCTTTCCAAATCTCATCACCCCCTTCATAGGTGACACTTTCAGAAAAACCCAATCATCAACTTGGAACTCTAAGTCCCTTCTCCTTACATCTGTATAGGACTTCTGGAGACCCTGGGCTGTCTTAAGTCTATCTCTAATGAGTTGCACTTTCTCCATAGCATCATGAACTGAATTTGGCCCTATCAAGGTTGCTTCACCTACTTCAAACCAACCAACTGGAGATCTACATTTACGCCCATACAATGCTTCATAAAGGGCCATTTGAATGCTGGAATGGTAACTATTATTGTAGGTGAACTCTATAAGAGAGAGGTGATCATCCCAACTACCCTTGAAGTCAATCACACAAGCTCTCAACATGTCCTCTAAGGTTTGAATGGTACGTTCTGCCTGACCATCCGCCTGTGGATGAAATGTTGTGCTAAGATTAACCTGAGTACCAAGACCTTTCTGAAATGAATTCCAGAAATTAGAGGTAAATTGAAGACCTATATCTGAGATGATAGAAAAAGGAATCAACGCAACCTGACTATCTCATTAATGTAAAGCTTGGCGTAGTCCTCCGCCAAATTTGTAGTCTTGACCGCCAAAAAGTGAGCAAACTTAGTAACTCTGTCAACTATCACCCAAATGGAGTCATGTTGTCTGCGGGTACGAGGTAATCCTGTAATGAAGTCCATGTTGACCACTTCTCACTTCCAAGTAAGAATGTCGATCTCTTGAGTCATACCCCCTGGTTTCTGATGTTCTACCTTCACTTGCTGGCAATTGGGGCACTTAGCCACAAAATCTGCTATATCCCTCTTCATACTATTCCACCAAAATACTACTCGTAGATCACAATACATCTTAGTGGCGCCTGGATGAATAGAATATCTGGAGTTATGGGCTTCTGCAAGAATATGATGTCTCAACTCACCACCTTAGGAACACACAATCGACCCTATTATCAAAGTACACCATCTCTCCCTTGGGAGAAAACATCAACTCTCTGTTGGTGGACTGCACCCTTAAGTTGAAGCAATATTGGATCACTGTCTTGCTTTCCCTTAACCTCCACTACCAATAAAGATTCTAACCCATTATGAACTGTTACACCACTATCTGATATGCTCATAAGGTGAACTACCAAGCGAGTAAGCATGTGAACATCCTTCACTAGCTCTTTTCTTTCTTCCTCAACATATGCTACATTACCCATAGATAGTCTGCTAATAGCATCTGCTACTACATTGGCCTTACGAGGATGGTAATGCACACTCATATCATAGTCCTTGAGGAACTCAAACTATCTTCTCTGGCGAAGATTCAATTGTTTCTGGGTGAATACATATTGAAGGCTCTTATGGTATGTGAACACATCTACGTGAACACCATACAAGTAATGTCTCCAAATCTTAAGAGCAAACACCACTGCTGCAAACTCGAGGCCATGAGTTGGATAGTTCTTCTCATGCACCTTAAGCTGTCTAGAAGCATAAGCTATAACCTTATCTCGCTGCATCAACACACAACCTAGGCCAACTCTGGATGCATCGCAATTTTTAACATAGTCGTACAAACCCTTTGGTAGAGTCAAAATATGAGTTGTAGTCAACCTGGTTTTCAGTTCTGCGAAGCTTTTCTCACAATCATCTAACCACTAAAATTTTACCTTTTTCTGAGTCAACTTAGTCAATGGAAAGGCTACGGATGAAAATCCTTCCACAAACCTTCTGTAATAACCCGCTAGATCCAAGAAACTTCTGATATTTGTAGGAGAGGTAGGTCTAGGTCATTGTTTCACTGCTTCTATTTTCTGAGAATCCACTTGAATCCCTTCGTTGGATACTATATGCCCAACAAAAGCAACAGATTGTAACCAAAACTCACATTTGCTAAACTTAGGGAATAACTGGCGATCTTTAAGAGTTTGCAGGACAACCCTCAAATGACAAGCATGTTCTTTCTCATTCCTAGAGTAAATAGGGATATCATCAATAAAGACGATAACGAACAAGTCGAAGTACTGCTTGAACACTATGTTCATCAAATCTATGAAAGTTGCAGGAGCATTGGTTAGTCCAAATGACATAACTACGAATTCATAATGACCATACCGAGTTCTGAAGGCTGTTTTTGGAATGTCACTATCTCTGACTCCGAGCTGATGATAATCGAATCTGAGGTCTATCTTTGAGAAATGGCTAGCACCCTGAAGTTGGTCAAACTAGTCATCAATCCTGGGGATGGGATACTTATTCTTTATTGTGACCTTGTTCAACTGCCTATAGTCAATGCACATTCTGATAGAACAATATTTCTTCTTCACGAACAACACTGGTGCATCCAATGAAGTAATACTAGGTTTGATGAAGCCCTTGTCTAGAAGGTCTTTCAACTGCTCTTTCAATACCTTAAGCTCAGTTGGAGCCATTATGTAAGGAGGAATAGAAATAGGTTGGGTATCTGGAAAGAGATCAATTCCAAAGTTGACTTTCCTTTCGGGAGGAACTCCGAGAAGATCTTCTGGAAACACTTTTGGGAACTTATTAACTACTGGAACTGACTCAAGAGTTGGGGTTTTGGAGCTTGAATCCTTAACCCGAACTAGATGATAGAGATAACCCTTAGAGATTATCTTTCTGGCCTTAAGGTAAGAAATGAATCGACCCATAGGCGCTAAGCTACTACCCTTCCATCCTAAGATTGGTTCGTCTGGAAATTGAAAACGAACAATCCTAGTTCTACAATCGATTGAGGCATAATAGGAATGTAATCAATCCATGCCTAGAATGACATCGAAGTCTACTATTTCTAACTCTACAAGATCTGCTGAGGTGACTTTCTGGGTGACTGTGATAGGGCAATTTATGTATACCCATCTAGCTATAACTAGGTCACCGACTGGAGTAGAGACTGAGAAGGATTCTGAAAGAGTTTCTGGACTGACACCTAAGATTACTGCTATATTGGGAGTTATAAAGGTAAGAGTAGCCCCTAGATCTTTCCACTGAGTGTACCATATGTGAGCCATAGTTCTTAACTTGGTAGGATGTCAACTCAACCCTACCATTACCAGTCACTTGGATCACTCCAAAGATTTTCTTAACCTCATTAATGAAGTTCGGTGGGTCCTCACCAACTTGTGACCCTAAAACTCAAACGGATTCATCCTTACAAAATCTCCAATCCTAGCTGCCACTGATCCACCATTTCTATTAGTAGAAACTGGAACCTACTGAATGTTCTTGTTGGTCATACTCTGAGCCAAAAGTTGAATGGCATTCTGAAACTCTGTGTTCGAAACCTCATTGTCTGGGAGTAGAGAAATTGCGTTAGCATTGCGTGCATTAGCATTCCATGCGTAAGCTCTACGAGGAGGCATGATCTTAAGCGCATAACAATGGATTAGAAAGGAGATCATACTAACGCACGATAAAAATATCAAGAAAGTGAAGTTTTCCTAAAACACTTCATAGCCTCCCTCTCATTAGATGTGGTGCATTTCACACCCATGAAAATGACTCTAATTAGTACGGCTTTTCAGACATCCTAGAACTCTTAAACCTAGTGCTCTGATACCAAGTTTGTCATGCCCCGAGACTACCCCCTGAAAGCGTACACGGGACTTAGGATCACAAGTGACTCCAAGCTAACCTTGCTGGCATAATCATAAGCATACTAAAGATAACTAAATAATAAAAATTGTGCGGAAGCTATAATCATAAATAAAATGAAAAGATGGGGAAAATACCCATATACTATAAATGAGATGAATGAAAACTGATAAGTTTAATACAATGAAAATATTAACTCATAACCAAGCTGAATCTAACTATCACTGAAAATAGCTTCTACTGACTAGAAATGTTGGGACATGCCCCAACTAAGTCTAGCAAAACTGAAACTAAAGGAATAAAATACTGAAAAGAAACTCATAACTATTGTCCTCGGAGAATAAGGACTCACCACTGATTCTGCTGACTGAAGATTGGGAACCGATCTAAGCGTGATCTGGATGCTAAGAACCTGAACCTACATCACGAGAAGATGTAGCACATGTATACGTCAGTACTTGAAAGGTACTGAGCATGCAGGATATAGTAAAGCTGAAATAACATATAACTGAATAAAGCAATAAAGCAATGAAATAATCTGATTATGATATAAATGTTGAAATACTGAACATGACTAATCTGAATGTAAAGGTCAAGTTATAACATGCTGAGACTGAATACTGAAACGTGGTCAATGCAATGGAGTCTGACTAACCTGTGGGAGCTACTAATAACCAATAATAAAACCACATGAGCTAAATGTGGAGTCCGATGTATACGCCCCATCGAGAGGACCCACTATACCCTGCCAGAGGTATAGAGGCATGCTGGCATGATCATTAAAATGATGCCCACAGAGGGTACTTACAACCTACGTGGCTAGTAGTTCTTGGACTATTTAGGTACGTTAAACCCAGTCCAACTCGGTATTATACTACTCCCAATGGATTGAGTAATTAACACATTATGACTGAATTTATGTAAGTTAATGGATAGCTCAAACTGAACATGCAAACTGAGAATGCAACAATTAAACTGATATTGATGCATTAATAATTGAGGCTTGTATAACTGAATAACTGAAATATCTGACCTAGCCTGTGTAATCCAAGAACTAAAGAAATACATAGCTAGGGTTCTGAAATTCATGCAATAAACTGAATATTAACGTACTAAACTTATTTGGATCATTCTAACAGCTAAGAACCCAACAATTCTAACATTCAAGAAACCCTAGGTCTAGTCATAATAAGGAAATCAAGAAATTGACTGAAAACTAGGGACCTAATGGGTGAAAGGAACCCACTAGTGAAATCCCACATACTTGGTGACGAATTTCATGGAGAAATCTTTAGATTTCGGGGCTGGAACTGATGGAACCTTGTTGCGTTCTTGAACTAGGGTTCTTGACCTCTTTTCTCTTCTTATGCTCTAATTTTTCTAAGTTTTGATTAATGATTTGACTTAGGTAAGTTATAGTTATGTTTCTAGGCTTAAACTGACTAAAACTTCATAATTTAGGGTCTAAACGACATATCTTAGAGGTCCAATGAAATAGGGAAATACCAACAGACCCCTGACTTAACTGTTGTAGGAGTGACCGACGGACGGGACCTACGGTCCGTAGGTTGGGGACGTAGGTCAAGGCTGCCCGATAGGGCTTCACTAAAACGAGTATAACTTTTTACTCGGAGGTCGCATTTTAGCAAACTCAGTGGCGTTGGAAAGAGGATTCAATTATCTATCATATAATAGGTTATGGAACACATAATTGCTTTTTTTCTGGGAGTGATGACCATTTTAAGTTGACCCAATCAGCAATCCCCCCCTAACTGGCTGCTAACCTTCACCAACGATCAAACCTATGGACCGTGGATCGAACAATGGACCGTGTTGGTCGGACGTCATGTGCGTCAGAGGCTGGGTAAAGGGGGCTAAGATACATGGACACAGACCGTGGGTCTGTTCGTGGGTCGAGACTTATCCAATTTTCTGAGCTGGGTTTGGGAAGGGGTTGTAGTGGTAAATCACAGACCACCAGCACGGGCCGTGGTATGACCTACGGTCCGTGGGTGGAAACCGTGGGTTGGACCTGCAACTTCTCAAAATTTGCATTTTTGGTCTGTTTCGGATACGGGGTGTTACATATTTGGAGCTCCAATTAAATCCGGATCGTGCACTGCATGGCCCAATTGGGCGTGGCGCTCCCAACATGATTTTCTCCATACCCCGGCTCAAACCCGAGACCTCCGAATAAGGGTGAAACACTCCCACCAGTACACCAGAATCCATATTGGTACATATATGGTTGTTAACCCTAAAGCTCATTTAGTTATCTATCGTATCCATTATTATATTACTATATTACTAACCCTAAAGAGTAAAGCCTCCCTTTATTTAGTACTCTATTTTTTTCGCTTAGTTGCTCCTAGGTTTTCTTGCTTAGTTGTTCCTTGTTTTGGTGCTTTTAAAATCTAGAGTTTCTTTGCTTGATATAGACTTCTCCGTCGATAATAGATATTGGGTAAAGTCTTCATATCTCTTTTTTATTTTATTCGTACTGGTGGGAGTGATTCACCCTTAACTAGAGGTCTCAGGTTCGAGCCTTAGGTATGGATAAAATCTTATTGGGAGCATCACCCCTGAATGGGCCTTGCAGTGCGCGATTCTAATTTAGTCGAATCTCCAATATGGACTCCAGACACCGAGTGAAAAAAAAACCATAACTAATTAAGTTATGGAGTTCTGAAATAGGAGTAACAAAGTTATAGTTTCATAGATAGAAATTCTACACGGTAATTCTAGGGGTGTGATTAGTTCTTTCATTTTGTGTGTAATCTAATGAAGGCCTACCTTAGAACCTGCATGTATTCTTTACTTGCATAGAAAAGAAGTTAAGATGAGGAAAAAGAACTAAGCATAGAAACTGAGACTCATGTTTCATCTAACTATTTGAGATCTTATGGTGATGACCCAAGTACTGCAAGGACTTGGTGTCATGAGCCAAGGCTACCCCCTTAACGTGTCATGGTGAATAGGACCTTGAAAGACTCTAAATAAGCCATTTGACATAAGTATGACACTCTAAAAGCGTAATTAAGTCTCAAAGCTTCATCTCAATATGATACCAAATCAAAGTACAAAGATTGCATAAGTGGAAAATACTAAGTTTGACAAAAAGCCTCTACTAATAGGTACGGTGTGACTAGAACAAACCCTAGTCATGAAACAAATCTGAAAAACTGAAATGACATAAGACAATAAAGACATGTGGTGGTGAGGCCTCTCATCCATGAGGACTCACCGATTCTGAATATAACTGATCAATCCAATAATAGCCACGATGGAAGAGCATCAAAACCTATATTATAAGACAATATAGGCACAATAAATGTATGTGTCAGTACTTGAAATGTACTGAGTATGAGGATAAATGCATGAGTAAAAACATAATATCATAATGAATTGGGAAAATATGACGGTGCATGACCAAGTAAAACATACTATATGATTTGATGAGCTGAATTCATAAAAGATGGCACAAGGTCCATGCAATATTCTGAAATCATACATAAGCTTAAATCATATAATCATTCGAGGAAATTATAAATTGTTGTGGGAGATACTATTAATCGACATAAACCATGTGAAATCTAACATGGAGTTTAGTGTATTGCTTCATATCGAAAAGAGAGTTTCCTACTTGCCAAGGTAAGGACCATAGTCATAAGTTTAGGTGGATCCACTAGCTAGAGTCAATTAAGACTAAGTCATGGGGGGCACGTAGTTATGGGACAAGATGATTGCTACCATAGAACTCTGTCTCTACTAACATGTGAACTTCCATCCCAAAGTTCACTTGGTGTTAAGTAGACTCCCAAAGGAAACATGCATACTCATATCATGTTCATACTTCTTGAAATGGTAAGAATTTAGTAATACCAAATCAATTAAAGCTTCATATCCCAGGAATAACTCCTTAAAACTACGTTTTCATATCGTACTCATAAGAGACACTTATTTAAGCATCTAAATCATGATCACTTTTTCATAATAAAAATTACTTCAATCGGAAGCATTTAATTTCATAAAACATATTTGATACTTTATCTAAAAGCATCATTGATTCATAAATTTCTCAATTTGTAATGCATGCATATCTTCAAGCTTAGTACATAATCATAAAGTATTCATATAGCATGGGTTCATGTAAAAAAATCATGGAAAATATGTAATTATGATCAAATCATGCATAGTAAAATCAATTATGAACAATAAACTCAATTCCAATTGAACCCATACACAAATCACAAAATTAGAATTTGGGTGAGAATTCATAAAGAGAATTTTAGGTTTATTTGGGACTCAATGGATGGAGAGAGATCCATTGATGAATTTTCACATACTTTGATGAACCTTAACTTTGGAATTGAAAGAGGAGACTTGGAGCTTGAAAAATCATAATTCATCATGAGAGAATAATTGGAGAAGAAGATTTGAGAGCCTAGGAATTTAGGAGAGAATGGGAGGGATTTGATATAATTGGAGAAGAAGATTTGAGAGCCTAGGAGTTTAGGAGAGAATGGGAGGGATTTGATGTGTAAAAATAGTTATATGGATTACAAATTGTCTAGAAACGACGTAGTTTAGGAATTAATAGGGTAGAAAAAGACCCAATTAACCCTGAGCAATAATTGTCACGACTCATCTACGGACCCCATGTACACTCTGTACAAAAGACCATAAACTGTATTGGTCGGTCGTAGATCCAACTACTGAAAACTAACTTTCTGAATCAAAACTATGAACCAAGACCACGAGTTGGAAACCATTTTATGAGCCGTAAAACACCCCTTGTACATTAAGCCTTAGTTTTATGGCTAGACCTTTAGACTTGGAACCACATATGGCCAAGTACGATCCTCATTTCCTTTTATGGGCCGTATTGGTCAGTCGTGCACCAACTTACGGAAAGTCTCAAGTTTCTGAAAGCCAACTACGATCACTCAACCATGAGTCGTAATCCATTGTACGACTCGTGCAAGCTAGTTGTGCAACCCAAGGTACAAAATATTCCCAAGTCTAGAACTTGATTCACGAACACTATACACGATCTACAAAATAGTCCATGAGTCGTCCTTTTGGTCCGTAAAACTCCACCTGAGACTTGTCATCAAATTCTATATTTTCAGGATCTCATCTACGACAGTCATTTACGGGTCATAGAACTGAGTACGGTCTGTACTTGGCCTCATACAAACATGCACCAACAAAGTTTTTTGTAACTTTCCTTTCAAATCAACTTTTCAACTTTCGAGATATTACACTTAGGGACTGTTTGGAAAGTCATCCTGATAATTGAATTTGGTGTGATTACATTGTCTGGCCTATTTGGTTGATCATGTAATTAGTTGATCAACATGTAATTGTGTGTATTTGACAGGGGTAATTATAATCTCCAATTTCTAAGGAGGGGTTGTAAATTGTTTATGATTAAATGGTGTAATTAAAAGCGGATTACTTTTTGATTTCTTCTTTTTATTTTTATTTTTTTGTTTTAATTTATTTTCTATTTCAATTATTTTAATTTTTTTTTTATCATTCTAAAAGTTTATTTTTATGGTACATTATTTATATTTCATTTCTTTCTCATTCTCAACCTTTACTTCATGTGTTTCTATGGAATTTTTCGTATTATCTATTTTTTATGCCATGTTTATTTATTTTCTTAGCATAATTTTGTTAGTGTTCTAATTTTTAAATTAAAGTAGAATTCATTGTTGAGTAAGATTATAGACTTAAGTTTTTCTATTCTCTTAAATTATCTTTATGTATGTTATGTTGAAATTTGACATAAGAGTATATGTTAAATTTTTTGTTTTGAATTTAGAACTTATGTTATATATTTAGTTTCAATTGTTTTAGTAGTATTGACTTGAGACTTCACATTGCAAGTCATTTATTTTTTAATTAGACTTGATAGATTATCTTTTTGTCAAATATTTTAATAATTTATGACATTTTATTTATAATATTAATCTTTTTGTCAAACATGCATTTCATGATGTTCATAGAAATGTTGTGCTTTTAGTTTTTATCATTCAATTGAAATATACTAATTTAAAAAATATAAATCAATTATTTTTTTCATAATATTAGTTAAGAACATATGTTTACTAATTAATATATTTTCAAAAGACAAAATATATATTTTAATTTAATAACATTTATAAAGTTTCTTATTTGTCTTATATAAATTTTAAATAATTAACTTTTTATTTTTAAAATTTGATATAAACTTATGATTGCAATTGTGCATCAAAACAGTACATGTGTAATTATTGTGGCAAACAAATAGGTCAGTGTAATTACTAAGTTGTGTAATTATTATGCTGATAATTACTAGGGTGATATCTTCTAGATGGACCGAAAGGACTCTAGTTGTACATGAAGTTGACCGTTTTACTCCTAAGATTACAAAATTACAGTTTCATAAAAACAACTAGCTTAACGTTACGATCTAAACTGGAAATCCACAACCTTAGTTTCACATCTTATTAATAACAACCAACTTTTTAGTTACTAAGCAATAAAACAATCAAATCTTTCAAACTGTATTTTCTACAAGTGTTTTGGAAATAAAGGCTATTTGTTCTCGCTAATATTCTCGTCAAATTATTCTGTGGAATTCTATCTCTCGTCAAATTATTCTGTGGAATTCTATCTCAACCTTGTTAAATCAATAAATTGAGAGGTATAATTTGAGCATATCATCTCCTCCATCCGTCCGCCAGTCCGCCGCCCAACCCTCGAAGCCGAAGGTATGCTTTTTTCCATCATAAGTATTAAATTATTATTTTTATTACTTGTATTATATTGTATTATCGTCGATTATAAAGTTTTAATTATTGTTCAATTATAGTATTCTTGGTTCCAAAACTATATATTGAATTATTTAGGTTTAATTTTTCTTGTATTCATGGTTCCAAGATTTTGTGATTTTTATTTAATTCTTGTGATAAACTAATCTACATTTGACTTTACTCAAATATTTTGTTAATTTGGTTCTTAAGTTCCTAATCAATATGTTCTCTTCGAGCAACTAGAAAAATGTATTTAATAATTATTTGCTTCCCTGTAAATATGAAGTATGTTTTAGAGCTTGTGCATTAATTATTATTGACTAGTTACAACACTTTGAGTTTCAACATTTGCACTTATAAGTATTGCTTATGAATGGAATTTTTTTTTAAAAAATATGACCAAATTATGGAGGAATGATAGTCAAATTGAATCTTTTTAAATTATTGTTGAATTGAAATTGAATCTTCTAGAAAGTAATTTGTTTTATTGGTTGTAGAACTTTGAATTGAATTTTCAATCTAATGTAAATTATTCGATTCTTAAATTGAGTATTTGAATAAAAAATGAATCTCCAATATTGGAAAAAGACAAGTTTTAATTAAGTTGAAATTTAAATAAAATTAATATTTGAATGTTGATTTTATGATTGAACTTAGGATTCAACTTTGAACTTAAAATTCAACTTATAAGATACAATTGAATTTTGAACTTATATAATTATTAACTTGAAGTCAATTATTGTAACAACTTAACAAAACTTTGGTGGTACCGTGCTTTGTAAATTGTATCACTATCTTTGTCCTTCTGTCATACATAAATAAATAAAATATTACTAAGATCAAGGGTTGTTAGCTTTGCTGACATTGTTGACAGGGTCAGAAAGGTAGACGATTCTATTAATAAGATACTTAATTAGGCATTGTGTTATTAAATTACTTAAGAACAATAAAATCTTTGTTTTTCTTTAACTTCCTCCGTCTAACAATAGTTGTTCACTATACTATTTTGAGATGTCCAATAATACTTGACCACTTTATGAAATCAATGGATAATTTTACACTTAGTTCCTAATTTATTACTCCCTCCGTCCCATTTCATATGATGTACTTTGATTTGGCACAAACTTTAAGAAAAATGGAAAGACTTTTAAAACTTGTGGTCCAAAATGAATGATAGAAATTTGTGTGGTTGTAAATCATTTCATTAAGGGTAAAAAAGACATTTTATAGGCAAATTGTTAC
>JAJOOO010004952.1:0-20369 GCA_029582685.1 Solanum piurae
TAGTAATAAAAAAATAGTAACATAACGTAAGAGAAGTCCAACGAATTTGAGTATAATTATAAGTAAATGAATATTAAGTACATTAATAGTGCCTAATTACATTTGTACAGTAAAGGGGTTTACATTGGTAGTAAAGTGCCTCAACGTGGGCTGCATTCATTTGGACATTTTCTGGAATCCCATATTTATAATTGGGTGTTATGAAGTTTTTATTAATAGTCCTTTAATTAATTAATAGAAGAAATCAACCAAAAATGTAATTAAAAATCAGAAAAATGGCAAAAAAATGAGAATAAATATAAATCCAAAAGCTGGCCATAGAGAGGTGCCACGTCACCGTTTCTATATCCAGCTTTATATTAATATATAGATTTAGGTCTGACGTTGTGGAGGCTACAAGAGTTCATTTACTTATTATAAATTGATATATACTTTACATTATTTTCAAGTGTTATCTGCCAATTATATTATATATATGCATGTTTTTTAGAAAGAAATGTATTTTCGAGTAAATGAATATTTCTTTCGCTGATTACGAGTATATTGATCACTAATCAATCTTATATATGTCTAACCCATAAAGTATGGAATATGGATTTTACCTCAATTACTACTTCAAATGAATTTTTGTATGGATTATGTATTAGCTCATATTTCATAAATTACAATTGATCATAACCTACAAGAATTATGAGAGATAATCACGGTATATATCTTAAATAATAGTAAGATAAATGTATCAACTACTAAGTACTACTACTAAAGAAATCAGGATTACATGATATTAATTATAGAGTAAAATTAAAATATGTGGTGACCATTTACATAATTTCATCTTGTACATAGATGAGCCATGTTGTTAACCAATATTGAATACTATGCTAATTACTAACCCAAATGGATTATGGACATCTTCATTATTGGTCATTACATCGCATGTAATGGCCTGCCTGCCACCATCAAAAACAATTATTGTCAACTAGTTATCAGTGGTAAAGTTTACACTATTACAAAGATATATATATCAAAATATAAGAGAAATCAAGGGAAGTTAATGTATAGTATAAAATTAAAAAATTTCATGGTGACAACGTTTGCCTAAAACTTTTATGATTGTTATTTATATTCAACATAAAATGCATATATTTAACTATTATAAAGACCTTGTATGTGTTTTTTGTCATCACTTGATCATTATTAGAATCGTTATGTGCTTATTACATGTGTTTCTTTACATAACAGATTTGTCAGAGCTAATAAGCATGTTTGGAGCAAAAATAGACTTGTTATCTTTGAAGTTTGAGTAGATGATCAAGATCACATCCGATATATAGTCATTGAGCTAAATGAATATAGAAAAATGAAGAAAAACTTGACTAGGGTATTTGACTTCTGAAGTTATATCTTTGTGCGGTATAAATAATGTATTAATTCAATATTCAAAGGGTCACACAGTTTTTGAGAGGAAAGAATATACACTACAAGAAAGTATTGAAATAATAACAACTTTTTAGCAACAACTATATTATTGTTGGCTTATATTAATAAATAGCAACAACTTGATTAATTATTGGTATATCTTTTAATTTTTCCCCACAACATTTTTGTTATTGCCAAATATTTTAGCATTGTTGCTATATTATATTATTAGTAATAATTAATATAATAAATTTGCAATAACGTTTTTGCAACAATCATGAAATTGTTGCCCAATTTTAATAAATGGCAACAATTTAATTAATTTGTTATTATATTAAAAAAAAATTGGTAATGATATTTGTTTATTGTTGCTAATGTACTTAATATAATAATAACATGCAATTGTGGGTAAAAATAGAGTTTTTCTTTTTCAGTTTTCTGTCAAAAAATTGTGATATTTTTGTTTCCGTTAAAAAGTTGTAGAAATTTCCCAATTTTTTATTTTCTATTTCCACAAGTTTAAGTTGCGCCTCTTTAATTTAACCAAAAATTGAAGCTAGGTTTTCTCTTTCATTGTTAGAGAGGAGACCTTAGGAGTGTGTGAGCAATCGAATACTAATTTCGCTTAATGGGTAATGAACAATTGCTTTAAGTCGTTAAATCTCAATGGGTAGGATGGATTGTAACTATAACAGTCATTTTTCAATCAGCTATTATGTTTCAAGTAAGTCCTTTCGAACCTCAACAAGCTTACGATGCGAAGCAACCCAGTTCCTTAATTTAACCCACTTTATCAAGCTAGGTTGTAAAGACAAGAGTCAATACAATTATCAATTATATACTCCACCCTAATCATCTTTCACAAGCAAACTTAGAGAGCTAAAACTAGAATTAAATTTGCAACTTCAATCCATAGATGAAAACATGAGTAAATAACTTAACTCATTTCAAAACAACATTAAATCTAGCAATTAACAATACCCACAAGCTAATTTGTGTATTCGATTACATAATCACACCCCTAAGGTAGTGGGGTTTAGCCAAGCATAGTAAAAAGTAAATAAGAGTTACCAAAAAAGATATTCCATAAGGACACCGAAATCTTCAATACTTAATGTCAAAAACTAAGATTAAAACCCTCAAACCTCAATGTCTTAGCTCAAAATCCCCAAGAGAACAGAAGTTTTTGCTAGTAAAAGAATTGGTAATGTAAAGTCCTCTTTCTCTCTTCAAAAACAAATTTATATGTTTCCACAAACTTTGCAAAATTTCATCTTGAGAGCAAGTCGACGAGATTAGTCGGGTTCGTTGAATGACTCAGCGAACCGCCAATGGGTAGGCCTTATCGCCAAAGTTCGGCTTTATCTTTTGAATTCTGGACGTCTTAGTTGGCGAACCCGATGGATGTCGTCGAATGGCTTCGGTGACTCGTTGTTTGGATCTTTTCTCACCGCTTGGACTTGACTTCCCTCTCCAGTTGTTATATTCCTTTAGACTATCTGGGTCTAGCTCACTATTTCATTCGGCGATGCGCCATTTTGCACTTGAGTTTGCCAAGTTGGCTTAGTTCATCAACCAAACTCGTTGGATTTTTTGGCGAGCTAAAAGCTCACTCGGTGAGTCGCCAAGTGGCTTTTGCGAGCTCCAACCTTACTTTTCTTCAAATTTTTCAACTTTTTCGCTTCTTTTAGTAATGTAATTTCCTTGTCTTGTTCTTAAGTTTTCATGGTTGCACATAAATAATTTAACATCAGTTATGAACATAAAATATGCATTGAGAACACTAATTCATTAAATAACAAGCCTTAAATGAGTCAAAATTCCCGACTTATCAATATTCAGAGTAACTGAAAGATTGATTTTGTCCATTGTGGGGTCAAACCCAATGGAAGAAAATTTCATATGCTAATTTAGTTAACTAGGAATTAAACTTGGGAGCAAGCTAATATTTGTAGAAGACAAATTTTGTATTTCTTTTCTTTGTGCTTGGAGCCCAAGTTTGGTCACCTATAAAAGGATTGTCATTCTTCATTGTTAAAATCATCCTAAACTCATAGCAAAATACATTAGAAGAGTAGAAAATTAATAGAGCAATTCTCTTAGATGTATTTAGGATCTCTCTTTTTTCTTTGTTAATATACAGGCAGTTGTTCTCTGGTGGACGTAGGATCATTCTAATTCGTACCACGTTAAATTTTGTTGTTCTTCCTTGTTCTTGATTTTAACATTTTTGTTAACAATTGGTCAGAGTCAAGGTTCTGTCTGAGTATGCTCTATGGTTGCTGCACAGTCTGAACTTTCAATTCAGAAAATAATTACTTTGATTTTCTATATTTTCATGAACTTACAAGTAACGATGAGTTCCATGAAGTTTGAAATTGATAGATTTAGTGAGCACAACAACTTCAATATCTGAAAGATCCAGATGATGGTGTTACTATAGAGGAAAGGTCCAATCCATGCTAATTGCGATAGACAAAAAGTACCCCTATGTCACATCAAATTCTGACAAGGAGAAGATTAAAGGAGATGCATTGAGTGTAATCCAACTGTCCCTTGAACCTAACGTGCTTTGTGAAGTGAGTACAAGTACCGAAGAGACGTCCAAATAGTTATGGAAAAGGCTGGATGGGATTTACTAGGACCATTCGGTGAAAACAAGGATGTTGTTACAATAGTGTCTTCACACATTTAAGATGGAGTCAGATACTTTGTTGTAAGACCATCTAGATGCGTTTAATAAACTTGTGATGTACTTATAGATTGCTGGAATTAAAAAGGATTAGGAGATGCTTACATGTGCTTTACTAATTTCATTGATTTCAAAATATCGTGATAATGAGAATTCAATAATGCATAGCAAGAAGCCTGAGAAATTGCGGCAATCACTTAACTCTTGTGATGTGCAGAATCATTTTGAAGGAGAGAAAGGTGACGAAGCTAGTGGGTTCTTTGTGAGAGGTCGTACTAGCCAACAGGGAAAGAGCAAATCAAGTACAAATCAAAGTCTCATGTGAATAAGAATAATGTAGAGTGTTGGGACTGTCACAAGAAGGGGCACTTTAAACGAGATTTCCCTATGTCAAAGTTCAAAGAGAAGACGAGTGCATCCATTGTTGAGCAAGTACATAATTCTAATAATGAATATATACTAACAACATCATGTAATAGTGGAGTATATGACAACAAATGAGTGTTAGACTCCAGTTGTACTTTGCATATGTATTCCGAAGAGATTGGTTCAGCAGTTATCAGACAAGTGGAGGAATCATAATAATGGACAATAATGCAACTTGTAAAATAGTTGACATTGATTTAGTTCGTTCCCTGCCATGGTGAGATCATGAGGACTATTATAGAAGTATGTCATGTTCCTGATCTGAATAAACATTTGATCTCCCTGGGTAGTGTGGATAAACAAGGCTACAAGTACATGAGCGAAGGAGGAACTATAAAAGTGACTAAAGGGTCTTTAATCATGTTGGAGGATGGCCTTTACACACTAGCAGGAAGCAACATTATTGGCTTAATAATGCATTTATAGTGTAGTTATCTGATGATGACAAAGTAATATGATGGCACATAAGACTAGGTCATACGAGCACACGAGAAATAAAGATGTTGAGTAACCACAACCTTTTGAATGGTGAGAAGATCAGCACACTTAAATTTTGTGAGCACGTCTTAAGGAAGCAAAAGAAGGTCAGCTTCAACAATGGAAGAGATGTTAGACTATATTTATTCAAATTTATGAGGGTCTTCTAAGCTTTTATCAAAGGGAGGTAAGAGGTATTTTCTCATATTTATTGATGATTTTTCACAAAAGGTTTGGGTGCGTTTCTTGAAGGAAAAAGGTGATGCTTTTGAAGCATTTAAAAAATGGAAGGTTTTGGTTGAGGATTAAATGGAAAGAAAAATCAAGTATCTTCGCACAGACAATGACTTGGAGTTTTGCAGTGAAGAGTTCAATGATTTCAGCAAGGTTCATATGATCACAAGACATAAGATGGTCAAGCACACACCACATGAGAATGAAATTTCCTAGAGGATGAACAGAACTCTTCTTGAGAAGGCTCGTTATATGCCTTTACATGCTAAAATATCTAAAGTTTTTTAGGCTGAAGTAGTTCACACTACTTCTCATATTATTAATCGATCTCCATCATTACCGATTGACTTTAAGACTCTGAATGAAGTATGATCAGGTGAACCCTCTTTTATTCATACTTGCGAATATTTGGGTGTCCAACTTATTATCATGTTAATGAAGGAAATCTTGAACCAAGGGCTAGATGGCCATATTCGTAGGATATATAGATGGAGTAAAAGGGTACAAATTTTGGTGTTTATCTTTACTCAAATTTGTAGTTAGTAGAGATGTTACCTTTAATCAATCCTATGTACTTGATCCTCGTAAAGTTTATGTGGAGTTATCAAGAAACGAGAACAACGAGCAAGTAAAGCTACAGGTAGAGCTTACCAAGGAAAGGGATCGAGAGACTCAAGTTGATGAGTCAAAAGATGAAAATCTTGAAGAACTTACTGTCAATGAACTATACACACTTGCGAATGAAAGGGACAAAAGGTAGATACGAAAATCAGAATGTCTTATAGAGCAAGCAAATCTGATTGTATATGTCTTTGTAGCTGCAGAAGAAGAGATTAAGGATCTAGAGACCTCCTCATATATTGAAGCAATTTCTTGCAAGGATGTTGGACAATGGTGGTTAGCCATGATGGAAGATGTGAAGTCTCTTCACAAAAATGAAACATGGATCTTAGTTGAAAAGTCAAAGGGGAAGCAGACAGTTGGATGCAAATGGGTCTAGAGAAAGAAATAGGGTATTCCAGAAGTGGAAGATACTAGGTTCAAGGCAAGATTGGTTGCAAAGAGTTTCAGTCAAAATGAGGGAATTGGCTACAATAATATCTTCTCTCCGATTGTGAAACATAGCTCAATTCGCGTGCTACTAGCATTTGTTGCACAATTTGATTCGGAGCTTCAACAACTTTAGTCAAAACTACTTTCTTACATGGTGATCTAGAATAGACAATCTATATGGATCATACTGAAGGTTTCCTAGTTGAGGGAAGGAAGATCTTGTATGCCAATTGAAGAAGTACTTGTATGGTTTAAAGCAATTCCCTAGAAACGGAACAAGAGGTTTAATGCATTCATGACTATACATGGATTCTCAAGGGTGCATTTGATAGATGTGTGTATCACAAGAAAATGTCTAGTAATACTATGATTTATTTATTGTTGTATAATGATGATATGCTTATTGATGCTAACAACATAATAGAGATAAATATTTTTGAAGAAACTATTGAGCAATGAATTTGATATGAAGGATTTGGGAGCTGCAAAGAAAATCCTTGAAACAGAGATTTCAAGAGAAGACAGTGTTGTACATATTTCTCATAAGAGGTACATCGAAAATGTTCTGGAGAGAGTCAATATGCATATGAGCAAGCTTGTAAGTACACCATTAACTTCTCATTTCAAGCTTTAAGATTTACAAATGCCTCAATCTGTGTATGGGGTGGAACATATGTCAAAAGTTATGTATCCTAGCATTAGGTATGTTATGGTATGCACACGTCCATATATTTCTCAATCTGTAGGTGTTGTAAGCAAGTACATGACAAATTTCAGAAAAAAGGCATTGGAAAAATGTCAAATGGATATTGAGATATCTCAAAGGAGCTTCTGATGTTGGCCTAACCTTTCGAAAAAGTGAGGGTATTTTAGTTTTTGATTATGTAGATTTTGACTATGAAGTGAATCTTGATAGAAGAAGGTTCACAACTAGATACATTTTTACTCTCGTTGGCAGTGCCATTAGTTGCAAATCAACTTTACAGTCGATTATCACTTATCTACAATAGAGGCATAATATATGGAAGCAACAGAGGCAGTGAAAGAAGTTATCTGGTTGAAAGGTTTGATGGCAGAATTGGTTTCGATTCAGCTAGAATAAAATCTAAGATGTGATAGTCAAAGTGCTATTCATTTGATTAAAAATCAAAAAAATTATGAGTGCACCAAAAACATTGATGCGAGATTCCATTTCATTTGAGTAGTCAATGAAGAGGGAGCTATCAAGGTCAAAAATGTTATCACAGACGATAACGTTGCAGACATGTTGATCAAGATACTCCCGTTTATCGAGTTTGTACACTGAAAGGACTTGGCGGAAGTATTCATCAACTGTGCAACTCTGGGAGAACGACTGCTTGGTGGAGCTAGTGTGTTCAACAAGGATTTGATTTTTCTTTTCTCATACAACAAAATTGCCCAGTAAGCTAGAAGTTTTGGCTGGAGTTGTTCATACGCATGCTCAGAACGCAAACTAAAGTGGAGATTAAAAGAGTTGGTTTGGTCCATTGTAGGGTCAAACCCAATAAAAGAGCATTCCATGTGCCAATTTACTTGGATAGGAATTAAATTTGGAGAGTAATCTAAAATTTATGGAAGACAAATTTTGTATTTCTTTTCTTTGTGCTTGGAGCCCAAGTTTGGCCACCTATAAAAGGATGTTCATTCTTTATTGTTAAAATCATACTAAACTCATAGCAAAATACATTAGAAGAGTAGAGAATTAGTTAAGCAATTCTCTTAGATGTTGGGATCTCTCCCCTTTCTTTGTTAATATACAACAATTGTTCTCTGGTGGACGTAGGATCATTCTGATCCAAACCACGTTAAATACTGTTGTTCCTCCTTATTTTTATGTTTCTGCTAACAGTAACTTGTATGCACCTCACACGTCTTGATCCATTGTTGGACACTGTAGAGTGCGGTCTTAGCTGTATAAATTTGCAGCAACTATGAAGGATGTTGGAAACTTGAGCATTTCATATTCCATATGGATTGTTATAGCAACTATGAAGGGTGATGGAAACTTGAACATATCATATTCCACAAAGAAAAGCTTGTCCAACATGAAAGATAACAGTTCAAGTTGTCTAATATCAAGAGTAAAAGTCAAGAAATACTACGTAGATCAATAATACGTTCATTACGTGCAAAAATAAATATAGTACATTCAAAACCCACTACGTCTAAATTATGAATCCGGTCCATCATTGATAGCTCTATCCTTTCAATCGCATTGAGTAGCCATAAGATATCTTCGCATAAAAATATATACAGTTGGAACTGACATATTAAATCATGTGTTGAACATCATTCTTTCCTGCTTGATATGCAAAAATAATTTCTTTAGTTATATGCTAAACGTAGAGAAAAAAATACTATATTCAACTATTATGAGAACATAAATATACTATTTCAAGAATCTCGATTCTTCCCTTGTAAAGGCGTTATCCGAAATCAACACCAAATCCTTCCTCCATCAGTGGAACATAAACTTCCTCATACTTTCATGCTATAGCATTGCAACCAGACCAACAAGATTGAGCTTCTTTCTAACAATACCTTACTTCTCCAAGAATCGGTCTATCAAATTAATGGTCAGGAACATCTCTTTCCCGAGCTCAAACTTGTGATGTACCAAATGATCAGAATGAGCAAGTATTAATTGTCATACTTTGAACAAATCTATTAACTTACCAGAGGGAACAAATAATATACCTCAATTAGTCAGTCTATTAAGATAAATTGCATTCTCTCGTTGATATCAACCTGTTGTGATATATAGTTTGGAGAAGCACAACCATAAATCCGAATAAAATGGACAATGATTAATCATTTACAAAATACATTGAAGATATTCAACTTATAAATTGAGTTCTGATTCAATTCACTGAAAGAACTCCCTAGGCATTTTACATAGATAAAAACTACCAAACAAGTTTGAAAACCACAAAAATATGATTTCTATATACTCTGTAATTTACTAATCATATTACATGAAATTGTTAAACCTTTATGGATATTAGACATGCCAAAACCTTTAGTTGACACACTAATGTTTTGTATCTATATTCATTCAATATTTAATGAGGTTTCATTTAAGCAACAACAGATTCAGAGTAATGGATATGCGATACCTTATAAATATATTTTCATTATTGGGTCTAAAGAAGATACAGTGTATGTTTATTTTACACTTACCTCAGAGGTAGAGAGGTGTTCCCGATGGTCCTCTTATTTAAGCCTTTCAAATAAATCTTTTTCACATTTCCAAAATCATTTAAGTAAGTTCAAGAACTATTGATACTCCAAGTGCAAAATTAATTTCAGTGAATCAATATTACAAGGTCGGATACCCATTACTCTAAATGTGTTGTTGCTTAAATGGAAGCTTTTAAAATACTGAATGGATGTTGATACAAAACATTAGTGTGTTGACTAAAGGAAAGTTTTTTGGCATGTCTAATACCCACAAAAGTTCAACAATTTCATATTATATGTTTAGTAAATCACTCAGTATATAGATTTCATATTTTTTTTGTGGTTCTCAAACTTGTTTTGTAGTTTCCATCTATGTAAAATGTCTAGAGGGTTCTTTCACTGAATAGAATCAGAACTCAGTCTTATGAGTTGAATGTCTTCATTATATGTTGTAAATGATTAAATCATTGTCCATAATATTCAGGTTTATGATTTTGCTTCTCCAAACTATATGATACAACAGGTTGACATCAGCGAGAGAATTCAATCTATCCTAATAGACTGACTAATTGAGGTATAGTAATTGTTTCCTCTACTAAGTTAATAGATTTGTTCAAAATATGACATTTAATACTTGCTCATTCTAATCAACTGGTACATCAAAAGTTTGAGCTCGATCAGAGAATAGACATTCCTGACCATTAATTTGATAGACCGATTTTTGGAGAAGCAAGGTATTGTTACAAAGAAGCTCTATCTTATTGATTTGGCTGAATTGCTATTAGCATGCAAGTATGATGAAGTTTATGTTCCACTGGAGGAGGAAGGATTTGGTGTTGATTTTCGGTAAAGCCTTTATAAGGAAAGGAGGTTTTTGAAATGGTAGATTCATATTCTCATAATAGTTGAAAATAGTATATTTTGCTCTACGTTTAGAATATAATTAAAGACAATCTTTTTTCATATCAAGCAGAAAAAAATGATGCTCAACACATGACTACAATTTAATATGTCAGTTTCAATTGCATATGTTTTTTATGCAAAGATATCTTAAGATTGCTCAATGCGTTAGAAAGGCTAGTAACTATCAATGATGAATCAGATTTATAATTTAGACATGGATTTTGAAAGTACTATATTTTACACGTAACGAATGTATTACTGATCTATGTAGTATTTATTAAATTTTACTCTTGATTTCAAAAAACTTGAGTTGTTATCTTTCATGTTGAACGCGCCTTTCTTTGTGGAATATGAAATGCTCAAGTTTCCACCATCCTTCATAATTGTTGCAATAATTTATATGGAATATGAAATGCTCAAGTTTCCAACATCCTTCATAGTTGTTTCAACAATCTATACAGCTCAGACCACATTCTATGGTGTCCAACAATGAAGCATGACATGAGAGGTGCATACTAAGTTACTCTGAAGATCAACTTTTATGAGTCTAAAAATTCTCCATTTTGATGAATCTTCCAACTCAACCTTGCTCTTCTTATTTTATTACTTTTTTTTTTATCTTTGTTTGTGTAGGAGTGTTCGAAATCGATTATGGGCTATCACTAGAAGGCAACAACAACAAAACTAATAGGGGTAAATAAGAAATACAACATATCAAAATTTGATAATGCAGCAAAGTGTGAACCTGCCCATTTTCTGATGCAGACTCAACAATAGAGGACTGTTGTTAGCATTTTTCAAGCTTAAAGGAGTGGTGTAACTATGGAATTACAGGAAATTCATATTCAAGATGTTGAAATTTGGTAGACTAGGACATATTATGAGTATCAACCTTGCACTTGGAGTAGTATTCGACATATGTCAATTGAAATTTTTAAAGAGTTTGAGCAACATAAGTTTATTAAATGTTGCTAATATTATTAATAGATCTTTATCTAAGAATCGAATAGGACCAAATCAAACTAGAAAATAAAAATCAAACCTAATCGAACAAAGTAACTCAAACATATTCAAATACCCACAAACCCCAAAAAAATCAAACCTTTTTTTACTGGAAATTATCAGAAATCAAAAGCAATTGAACTTTAACAAAGTCTATGAAGGATTCTTAAATAAAAAAGAAAACACAATAATCAAAGAGACTAAATCATAAGATAATCATACGTAAGAATTCACCGCACTTTGTGAAAAGAGACTAAATCGAAAAGAAAACTCACCAGAGATGACTTCAAGAACAACCCGCTTCTCAGTGAAACAATGAAAGAGAAAACCTAGCTTCAGTTTTGGGGAAAACTAAAGATGAAAGAATGCAAAAATAAATATATAAAAGAGAGGTGCTAAATATTTCATGTGTTTATTCCTTTGTTCAGTATATGTATATATAGAAAAAATAAAATAACAAACTACCCAACTATCCTATATATTAGCTACCTCAACACAACATATTAGTATTTGTACGTAAGTAGAACTCACACACTACCCAACTATCTCCTAATTTGTAGATACCTTAATTAACCAACTACTATTTACATGGAAGTAAAAATGGAAAAGGAAAACAGTAAGGAAAACAGTAATTTACAGATGGAAAATAATGGCTCGTGTGTACTTTGTGTTGTCTGAAAAATATGATATTGTTAACCTTTTTCATTCTTCTTTGGCACAAAATCATCCTCGAGCTTTTTTATTGACGAGTCTCCAATAAATTCAACACCCCCCCTCAAGTTGGACGGGGAGGAACGAACACTCAACTTGTTCAACAGGAAACGATGAGATGTACCAGGTAGGGGCTTAGTAAACAAATCTGCTATTTGAGATGAAGATGGAAGAAAAGAAAGAGAAATCAAGCCATTGAGGTATTGTTGACGGACGAAGTGACAATCTAAGTCAACATGTTTCGTCCGCTCATGAAAAATAGGATTTTTAGCAATATGAATTGCAGCTTGGCTATCTGAATGGAGAGAAATTGGTAATGAAATAGGCAGAGACAGGTCGGAAAGAAGACGAACTAACCACGTCAACTCAGCAACGACCCTCCTCATCGATCTGTACTCAGCTTCAGCGGATGAAAGGGAAAGTGAAGGTTGTTTCTTTGATTTCCATGAAATAGGACTACCGCCAAGACTTATAAAAAAACCACTAACTGACCGTCTAGAATCTAAACAAGTAGCCCAATCAGAATCACAAAAGGCTAGGAGAGTGAAAGAATGAGAGGAATTGAGAAAAATCCCCAAACCGGGATCCGAAAGAAGATATCGAAGAACATGGTGTGCAGCCAAAAAATGTGCTTGATGTGGAGACTGCATATATTGGCTAAGGTGTTGGACCGAAAAAGATATACCAGGCCTTGTATGAGTTAAAAAATTTAATTGCCCAATTAGCCGTCTATAAACAGTAGGATCTGGAAGAGGAGAACCCATGTTTGCTTGCAATTTTACAGTGGGATCCAAAGGAGAAGAAGCAGGTTTGAATCCAAGGCAATTATATTCAGATAATAGTTCCAAAATGAATTTTCTTTGGTTGAGGATCAAACCGTGAGGTTCTCGGATGACTTCAATGCCCAAAAAATAGTGTAAATCACCTAAATCCTTGATCTTGAATTCTGAATCGAGGAAAGATTTCAACGCTTTTAATTCTACCATATCATTACCTGTGAGCAAAATATCATCCACATATACATCTAATATAGAAACAGAGCTACTGGTGCATTTGTAAAAAAGTGAATAATCATTCAATGAGTGTTGAAAACCTTTGAAACTCAATGCCGCAGTCAGTCTTGCGTACCATTGTCGCGAGGCTTGTTTAAGGCCATATAAAGATTTCTTTAGGCGACAAACTTGAGTAGGATCAGAAACCTTCAAACCTGCTAGAAACTTCATATAAACTTCTTCGTCCAACTCGCCATGTAAAAACGCATTGTTTACATCCAATTGGTAAAGACCCCACCCTTTCTTAATAGCAATTGCCAAAACACACCTTATAGTAGTAATCTTCACGACTGGACTAAAAGTTTCAGTAAAATCAACCCCTTCCTTTTGAACATCACCCCTAACAACTAACCGAGCTTTAAGTCTCTCCACAGAACCATTAGAGTTGAGTTTGACCTTGTAAACCCATTTATTAGGTAAAGCCTTCTTTCCCGGGGGTAATGAGACAACTTCCCAGGTGTCATTAGTTATAAGAGCTTCTAATTCCTTTGTCATAGCCTCTTGCCAATCTAGATATAAACTGGCTTGGGAAAAACTTGTAGGTTCTTTAATTTGTGAAAGTGAATTGATATATTGTTGATTAGACGTGGATAAAGCATTAAAAGAAAACGGTGTGACAGAAATAGGAGAAGAAATACAAGTATCAGACACATTAGAAAAATGTACACTATTGCAAATGTAATCTTCTAAATATGCCGGAGTCTTGATAGATCTAGTAGATTTTCTCAAGGTAATAGGATTGATTTGTGAAGGAAGGGTGGGTGTAGAAGGTACTTGAGAAAGTTGATCCGGAGGAAATGAAGTATTATGTGGAGGAGAGATATAAAATGATAATCATGATCATGTATAACTAGTGAATCTGTAAGAGGAAAAACAGAAACAGTAGGCTGAAGAAAAGAAAAAGGGTATATATCTTCATAAAAAACAACATTCCTGAAAATAAAATATTTTTGAGAATGTAAGCTAAGTAACTTATATCCTTTTTGCCCAAAAGGATAACCAAGAAACACACAGGGCTCAGCTCTAGGATCCAATTTAGATCGACCAGGAGAAAGAGTGGAAGCAAAACCAAGACAACCAAAACATTTAAGGTTAGAGTAATTTGGAGGATGACCAAAGAGTTTCTCATATGGTGTTTGAAAAGATAACAGTTTTGTCGGGCATCTATTGATTAAGTAAGTGACTGTCATTAGACAATCCCTCCAAAATTTCGATGGAAGATGAGACTGAAAAAGCAAAGCTCTACAAACTTCCAAAAGATGTCTATGTTTTCTCTCAACTACATCATTTTGTTGAGGTGTGCCAACACAAGAAGTTTGATGAATGATGCCTTGTGTAGACAAAAAATTAGAAGTTTCTAAACTTGAACCTAATTCCCAAGCATTATCAGGCCTAATGACCTTAACCTTTTTATTGAATTGTCGTTCTATCATTGCAAGGAAAGATTTGAGAATAGAAAAGGCATTACTTTTAGTAGTTAATAAAAACGTCCAAGTTTCTTTACTAAAATCATCCACTATGGTTAAAAAATACCTATAACCATTGTAAGTAGGGGTTTTATAAGGCCCCCAAGTATCAATATGGATTAAATCAAAAAAATTCTGAGACGAAATATGACTAATAGGAAAAGGAAGTTTGGATTGCTTTGCTAATGGACAAATAGAACAAGGAACAAAAAATTTCGAACAAACTGAAATAGGAATTCCATTAATATTCTGCATATTTGATAAAGGCATATGCCCCAACCTTACATGCCATAACTTGCTTTGAATAACAGAAAGAGAAATACACGAAAAATTAGATTTATCATCCTTTAGGGAATCTAAACTAGAGCTAGACTTAAAACAAGAATTGACAGAATAAGAAGCAAATGGAAGCCTATTCTTCAAGATGTAGAGACCATTCTGGCTTTCACCAAGGAGCATTGGGCTCTTCATTGAAGGGCCCTGCATGAAACAATGAGAAGGTGTGAAGAATAATATATTAGAAAGTTGTCTGCACAACTTGTGTACAGACAATAAATTGAAATGGAAACTAGGCACATACAACACATTATGAATGATTAAATTTGAGAATAGTTTGACAGATCCTGAATGAGAAACCTTAATCTTTTGTGAATTAGGAAGCCTTACAGAAATAATTCTAGGCAATGGTTTAAGATTGATAAAAAAATCTGTATTATAACTCATATGTTCAGTTGCACCTGAGTCTATTATCCACGTCTTTTTATTGAACGTTTTACCATCAATATTTGAATTTAGAGAGAAATGATTAGGGGTTAAAGTAATACCAGCATAATTCACAGAGGCTATGGCATCAGAATTATTGGCTTGATCCTTATTTTTCACCTGCTGAAGCATCTGCATGACCTGTGCCAATTACACCTGTGTGAGAAGTTTCTCATGCTCCTCTGATTCTGCGCTAGTCATAAAAGAATCTCCAGAAAATTCATTAGAAGTCACAGCATTATTCTTAACAGAATTTTGAAAGTTTCTTGACTTAGTAAATTTAAAATCAGCCGGAAATTCATGTATCTTATAACATTTTTCAATGCTATGTCCTGTTTTCTTGCAATATCTGCAAACAAGATTAGACTTCTTGCTATCATAGTTCCCCTTTTGTCCCCTAAAATCAGTAGAAAATGATCTTTGTCCGTTGTCAGCTATGAATGAAGAAGATTCACCAGGAAATTTTGGTGTATTCTGGACCTCCCTTTGCTTCTCCTCTTGCATCAACAATGCATAAGCATTAGGGATAGAAGGGAGTGGTGAAATCATGAGTATATTACCTCTAGGTGCACAATAAGAATCATTAAGTCCCATTAAAAATCGAACTAATCGCTCATCTTGCTTGGACTTAATGTTCTTTTCCTTTGCTCCGCAAGAACAAGCGCAATTGCATGGAATGAAGAAATCCAAAGCATCCAATTCATCCCAAAGACGCTTCATCTTAGTGTAAAAAGTCGCAATATCAGATGAGCCCTGAACAAGGTCACTTAGTTCCTTTTGAAGCTGAAAAAGCTTAGCACTTGAACTTTGTCCAAACCTGGCTTCTAATTCTGCCCACAAATCTTTAGCAGTGGAAGAGTATATAACACTCTCAGAAATTTCTCTAGAAAGAGAGTTCAAAAGCCAGGAAATTACCATGTTGTTTGCTCTCGACCAAGCATTGTGCAGGTTTGTACCAACAACAGGTTCATGAGTTGATCCATCAATAAAACCTGACTTATTTTTTGCAGTCAAGGCAATAAGCATACCTCTCTTCCATCCCCCAAAACTCTTGCCATCAAAAGTTGTATTAACTAACAACATACCAGGAGAATCAGAAGGAGAAATAAAAAAAGGATGAGAAGAATTTATGAGAAGAGAGGTTGCATTAGTTCCAGCAAGAATGGAAACTTGAGTCTCAGAAGAGGTGTTTACATGATCTCCCATTGTAGCAAATTATTGATCAGGAATAAAAATGAAAATAAAAGTAGCGATTTAAAACTTGGCTCTGATACCATGAAAGAATGCAAAAATAAATATATAAAAGAGAGGTGCTAAATATTTCCTGTCTTTATTCCTTTGTTCAGTACATGTATATATAGAAAAAATAAAATAACAAACTACCCAACTATCCTATATATTAGCTACCTCAACACAACATATTAGTATTTGTACGTAAGTAGAACTCACACACTACCCAACTATCTCCTAATTTGTAGATACTGTAATTAACCAACTACTATTTACATGGAAGTAAAAATGGAAAAGGAAAACAGTAATTTACAGATGGAAAATAATGGCTCGTGTGTACTTTGTGTTGTCTGAAAAACATGATATTGTTAACCTTTTTCATTCTTCTTTGGCACAAAATCATCCTCGAGCTTTTTCATTGACGAGTCTCCAATAAATTCAACAAAAGAGGTGCAACTTAAACTTATGGAAAAAGAAAATTAAAAAAATGGAAACTTCTACAATTTTTGGTGGAAACAATAAGACCGCGATTTTTTGGCGGAAAACTGAAAAAGAAAACTCTATTTTAATTTTTTAGCCCACAATTGCATAAGCTATTACTATTAAATTAAGTAAATTAGCAATAACAAAAAAATATTGTCGCCAAATATTTTTCTAAGATAGCAACAAATTAATTAAAGGAAAATTATATGAAATAACAAACTATTAATTCAAATTAAATATTATAGTCATAATTTATTTTATTTGTAATTCACAGCAAATATCTCATTTTTTTGTCATCTGATTCGGTATACAACTAGCCATTTTTGGTATACAATTACCTATTCGGTATACAAAAGTATAAAATGCATTTGTGTTTGTATAAAGCGAGAGAAGAGTGTATATACAAATATAAATACATATATTTTCGTCCTATACACTTATAATTATACAAATACATATCTTATTTATACAAATTACAATGTATAAATGAATTTATACAAAACTGAACAGTTTGTATAATATTGGATGTATCTATTGAATTATACAAATCAAAAGTTTCATATCAAACATAAAATTTGTTATGGAGAGCAATTATGCAAACTATAACTACAACATACAAATATGAATTTTTATATTTGTAATATGTGAAAGTTGCTCTTAATTAAATTGTTGCTAAAATTGGGCAACACGTTCAGGATTGCTGCAAAAACATTGTTGCAATTCTATTATATTTGGAATTTATTATTTTAATTATTACTAATAACATAATATAGCAACAATAAACAAGGAACAAATAGGACATGTTACACAAAAACAATTCAATCTTTGCCTTTCAGAGAATTGATTTTCTTTATCGTAGTTCATATTCATATTCGGAAAAATACTTTGTTCTCAATCATTAATTTATCTACTTAATTTCCTATCAATAAAGGTTATCCACTCATCAAGAAATAAGTTTTAAAAGACAATATATGTGACCTAAAACTCCATTTACAGAATAGGAACATAATTGAGCCAATTTGTTATTATGGAGGATATTCTTTTATCATATTTTTAATAACTCGAAAGGAGTATTGTTAGACCAACAACCAAACATATGATATTTTTATTCAATTTTTAATAATTCAATTTTTTTTATCCTTTTTGTATATAAATTTTGATTAAATTTATAAGTTGGTCAAATATATTTATAAGCATTTTAAAATTTACTTATGAATTTGATAAACATTAAAGTGCTTATAAGGCAAAAGTGTAATCATTCCAACTTATATTCCTTCCGTCCAACAATAGTTGTTCACTATAATAAAAATAATTGTCCAACAATATTTGTCTAGTTTAGAAAATCAAGAGAAAATTACCTTTTGTGTCTATTTTGCCCTTGCTATTAAATACTCCACTATTTATCATTTAACACATTTCTCAAAACATTAAATTTAATAAAGTCAAGGGATAAAATAGTAATATTACCTCTATTATTTTTTGTTTCTTAAAGGATGTGTCAAGTCAATAGTGAACAATTATTATTGGACAAAGCGAGTATATATTATTAGATTATGAGCATTTTAAATTTGATCAAGTATTATATTATTATATTTTAAATAATTTTTCTAATTCTCAAAACAATAATTTCTAACTTCTTTTTCAATGTGCATTTACCGTTCTTTTTTTCTTTACAAGGATACGTTTAAATTTACATACGGTGTACATAATAGTGCATAATAAGTGTTTATACATACTTTTACATTCTTATACACCTTATACATAATTACACAATATAAACACACACATTCAATGTTTAAATAATGTATTAACACTGTATAAGTATATATTTATTTTAGGAAAATTACATAACCAATCAAACATAACTATTAATATTTTTGGAAAAATTACATAACAAATTTGATGTACCATAAACGTGAATTATTTCGAGCGAATTATATATCAAAAGACTCAAAACATTGAGAGAACTTCATATATAAAATTTGAGACTATTTAAAGGTGATTTTGAGTTGGTCGAGATTGAATAGTCAGTGTATATTGTATACTTTATGTATAGTTGAGTTATATTCAAAAAAAAATTTAAGTATATCATAATGTATAATAAGTGTATAGCTCATGTATAAGTAAGTTATATTATATATTCAATATATAATTTTTATGATTTTTGACATTTTTACGTAAATAAAAACATGACTGTATATTTGAAACTATTACAATTTCATTTCACTCAAACTCGGTCATAATGAAATGAAGTAAATACAGTGCAACCTGACTATATTAATATATCTGAGACCATGAAGTATTATTATTTGGTAACGGTATTATTTAATCGATAAATAATTTACTTAAAGAGTGTTTTGAGATTAATGAAGGTTAATTTGGATTGCATCAAATTTATTGGATCTTATTAATTTATGTATCATATTTATTGAATTCACATAAAAATAAAATTTTACTATATAAAATGGAATAAATTCATCAAAATCATTATATCTTACTAAATTACATTTATTGAATTCATAACTAAATTTGTTATGCGTAAAGTACAATGTATATGGAAGATTCATTTTAATATATATTTTTTGTTAAATGATTCATCGTAAAATAAACTCATGAATCCAACGACTCATTATAAAAATAAATTAATTATACATAATGTTCATTATTTCTTAATAATCAAATATTAATCATTGTATCTTTACTAAAAACATTTAATGTATGATGGTGAGAGGATAAACTATATAAGCAACATAGGAAATTTCTTGAAACCATATTCAAAAATGACTTTACAAAACAAATCATTCCACATATACTCAAAAAGATTTGCAGTCGTGACCAGTGGCGGAGGGAGGATTTTCATCAAGGGGGTTCAAAAAAAAAAATTAATCACATAAATAATAGAGCACATACATATATCTAAAAACTTAAATAGATCATTACAATTGTACTCTACGAGGTTTCATATCTTGAAATGTCTTAATAATAGCATCATTAGGAATACTATCAAATACATCTTTTTCTACAAAAGGCACCAAACAACCACTAAAAAAATCATCACTCATTTGACTTCGCAAGTCATTCTTGATAAACTTCATTGCCGAGAAAGCTCTTTCAACGGATGCAGTGGCAACTGGTAAAAGTAGAGCAAGTTTCACTAAGCGGAACACCAAAGGATAATTTGAATGTTTTTTTGTTTGGACTAATCTTTTGGAAAGATCACAAAGTCCATTTAGATCAGAGAACCTTTCATCAACATCA
>JAJOOO010004953.1:0-14797 GCA_029582685.1 Solanum piurae
TGGTTTGGGGAGGGGTTGCAGTGGTGAACCATGGACCACCAGCACGGGCCGTGGTCTGACCTACGGTCCGTGGATGGTGACCGTAAGTTGCACCTGCAACTTCTCAAAATCTGCATTTTTGGTCTGTTTCAGATACGGGGTGTTACAGGTACCAGGTTCCTCGTTGAGTTACAAACTACCAGTATCTAGGATACCTATCCTAACACTCATTTCAAACATTTTAGAGTTAAGAGTTGAGTTTTCATCCTTGCACAAACTCAGTTTTTCACTTATAATCATATTTTCAGAAGTTAATTCATCAACTGAGTCAATTAATACAGCATCAAGTTTTCTTAATCTTTTAATAGAAAAAGTGTCTAGATCATTTTTGAGATCGAAAAGGGTTGCCTCATTCAGATCCTCTTCATCGTCAAATTTTTCCATTAGTGAGAAAATTGAGTTAAACACAGTTTCATCATCTTTGACAACCATCATTGAGACATTTTCATGGTTGTCTGCCTCTTCTTCAGATTCGCTGGATGCATTTCCCCATACAGCTAAAGCTTTCTTCACTAGTTGATCAGCATGAGCCTTTCTCTTGGTATGGTCTAGGACCTGGTCTCTTCTGCGAGGTCTGAAGTCTTGAGTTTTCTGCTTCTAACTCAGACAGTCCCTCATAAAATGACCAGGTTTGCCACATTTATGACAAAGATCATTTGCATTTGTTGCTCTGCTGGTCGAGCCCTTCTTTTGAAAACTTCCGTGTTTCTTGATAATCTTCTAGAACCTTCTAGTGACGTATGCCATTTCATCCACCTCTTCAGTCCCATCGTTTGAAGATGTTTTCAATGCTACTAATTTCTCCTTCTTTCCCTCATTCATGTTTGACCCCTGTTGTTTGTTCAACTCATAGGTTTGAAGATTTCCAATCATTTCATCCATGACATGCACCTTCAGATCTTTTGACTCAGTTATAACATTCATTTTGCTCTCTTATGACTTGGGAATCACCTTGAGAGTCTTTTGAACTTGTTTGCTTGGTGGAATAGGTTCACCAAGGCATCTTAGTTCGTTGGTTATGGAGGTGAATCTTGAACTCATCTCGTGAATGGTTTCACCTTTCTTCATACAGAAATTCTCATATTGAGTCGTAAGCATATCGACCTTAGACTCCTTCACTTGTGTCGTTCCCTCATGGGCTGTTTGGAGACAGTCCCATATCTCATTGGTTGTCTCACAAGTAGAGATTCTGTTGTACTCATCTGAGCCGATTCCACATACCAGAATCTTTTTCATTTTATAGTTCTTCTCTATCTTCTTCCTGTCTGTTTCGTTGTATTCCTTTCTGGTTTTGATAACCGTCGTAGTAAGCTCTCTATCTTTCACTTCTTTTGTGGGAATGTAAGGTCCATCAAGAATCACGTCACACAGCTCAGTGTCTTCAACATTGATGTAGTCATGCATGCGATTCTTCCACCACCCATAATATTGTCCATTGATGCGAGGTGGTTTGGTAGATGACTGACCTTCCTCCATGTTGGGTGGAGCATCCATTCCTTCATGATCTTTTCTTTTCTTGGTGTTACCCAAATAGAAAAGTCTTGCTCTGATACCACTTGTTGAAATGTATGCGTCCACTTAGTTATGATAGGAACAAGTCTTTAGCATGATTACAATAACAAAAGTAAATAAGTACTGAAAGTAAAAAAGGTACACACAACTTTACGTGGAAACCTCCTTGCTCAAGAGAGTAAAACCACGACCTGTCTCACAGGATTTTTCAAACTGCTTTTACTAAACTTCACAAGCCAAAGTAAAACTCAGTTTACAACACACACGAGATTAACCTACTAATCTCTATCTTGAGTAATACACTATCACTCAATGAGCCAAAGCAATGCATGCATTTCCCACTATACTGACCCAACTGATTAATGTAGACTTTGAAGTAAGACACTAAGTTGTCCACAACTACGTTCTTACAATGATTCACCCAATGTTGAAACGTTTCTATCACAAGCGAAACGATTCCTACAATATACGTACAAATTCAAGCAATCAAAATAACATCTGATTCAGGAAGCAATAATGCAATCTATTAGGTCCCTTGATGTTTTGAAGCTTGAATATCTCTCTTTGAATGAATGAGTTAGTTTGTTGTTTGTTGTCTTGAATATATCAACATCAAGAATTAATACACATTGGACAAACAACCTCGTCCCTTTTGATTGGTGTAGTACTCTGACGACTTCACCAACTTCTGACGCAGACAGCTTTTCGGTTGTACAACATATGATCCCGAACGAGCATACTCTGCAGAGGACCGGGTCTCTGCACTTGTGAGGAGATCATCAAAACATCTGGGAGCATTAAGACTTATCATATTTATTTTTTTGAATATTGTATCCTTCCTCAACGGATTGTATTATTTTCGCTATGTATGCTATTTTTTTTTCCAGAATCTTGTATCCCTATTTCTTTCATAGCTAATTTGTGTTTTTTTTTTTAAAAAAAATATTGTATCCTTCCTCATTAAATTGTATTATTTTCACCATGTCTGCTATTTTTTTCCAGAATCTTGTATCCTTTCGTAAATCATATTTATATGTGATGCTTGGATTATATTGTATACAATCATGTAATACAATTTCACTGGAATACAATTTTAGTTTCCATTATGAAAATAATATACTAATTTTAATTTGAATGGTAAAGTAAGTACATAAAATGTAAAAATTATTGGTATACAATTACGAAGAAAACATAATAAATTTTTTCTCTTTTTTGTTATTAAATAATTGTATTCTTTTAAATCAAACAAATAAAATAATACATAAATCTGATACATAACAACTAAAATATTGACATTTTAAATAAATATTAAAAGTGTGGCTAAGGGACCCTATTAAATGTCAAAATATTGACATTTTGAAAATTTTCCCTTTATTTAATATTTAATATTCAATTTCACTTGGCCCATGTATTAAAATAAGTTAATGAGTTCGTCACTTTTAATAAACATTTAATTTAGGAAAATAAAAAGAGGGGTAAAACCTTTACGGACGACAACCATGGCGGACTACCAATTGCATCAGGTAAAATCTCGCCTAATCCTTGTATTCTGGAAATGTGAATGAAGTAGTAGTATTATTATACTATATTATAAAAGTGTGGCGAAAGAGAAAATCAGAATGGAATTGTTTAAACCTCCTTACTGCCATCTTTGTTATTTTCTAAATTGGTGGGGGAACAAGCAATTAATGTCAATCATTGGCTAATGATGCCAATGTTTGAAAATTTAGAGATTGATATTTGTTTTATATTGTATAAATATATAGGGAATAGATTGCAGAGAATAGCATGTTATCGATTCGATTATAGAAATTTCCTGCGATTATCATCTTAAATTTAAGATTTTGACATGTTATAATTGCTAAATTAAATAGTAGGCATACTTTATTATATGAATGCCATTAGAATTATGATATTGGAAGAACTAAGATTTAACTCTAGGCTTGAAATTTGGAAAATATGAGAGTTGACATGTTAGCAAGATTAGGAGTTTGACTATGAGTTTGGGAGAGTTTTTGGATCTAGGCTAAACATATAGTAATATGAGTGTTGTTAGTTTGAAATCTTATTGTGATTATTTAATTGAATAGATTGTATTGATGTGGAAGTACAACGAAAGGGGAAGGCTCAAGTTTCGGAATGAATTATTGATTAATTGAGCAAGTGAATTTCTAAACCCTTGTTAAGTGTATAGAATCGTGTATTTCTTTGTGGTATGTGTTGGGGAGTAATGGGACTTGGTGATGGGTTGACTTGTCCATATTGAATAATTCTAATGATGAAAAAAGGGTAATATAAAAGACAATGTGATTAATTATTGGTGTGTGATGTGTTGAGATAGTTTGAAAGGCTTATTGATTAATTGTTGATGTTATATCACAATTGTGTTGTTGTGAATTGTGCATTGTTGTAAAAATGGTCATCTCCTCATTATTTGTGTGAACATGCCATTTGCATTGGTTCTGAGACATGATTGTGATAAGTGTTATGTGAATTGAGGAAGAATAAGAAATTAAAGAGGATGTACCATTTCGAGGGACGTGTCACGCGCCGCGATGAATACTATATATCGAGGGTCGTGTCACACGCCGCGATGGATGCATGGACAAATATGTCCTCCATTGGTCCCGGACTGAGAGACAACGGGTATGTATCGTTAGGTCAGACATGCATCATTATACTTGACATTGCATTGCACATTTTTATCATTGATGAACTTGATCTTGTGTGTTGTTGATCTTGTGAGTGCCTTGTTGTGAAACTTATGATTGATGAACTATTGAGGTTGTTGTTGAGGATATGTAATTGTTAGAGTGTTGATGTTGAGCGTGTGCTATGTAAATTGTGAACTGTTAGGTTGGACTGGTTTTATGCAGGTTGTAGTTGTGGAGGTTCGGTTGGGGTGGTAAGGAGTGTATTCTATTTCCTTAGCTTGTGTTTAGGAGTTTACTTGTTGAGTACCATGTGGTTTGGTACTCACCCCTTGCTTCTACAATTTTTGTAGGTTACGAGCCTGAATTTTTGTGGTACTTGCCATTCTCTTTTTTTCTCTGAGGCTTCTTGGAGATTTGTGAGGAAGTTGTTTGTCATCTCAGCGGACCTTCTTACTCATATTTATGATCTTGTTCTATTCTAGAACAATGTCATTTGAGACTTGTGTTTTCTTTTGAATCAATTGTAATACTTTAGAGGCTTGTACATGTGACATCCAAACTTTGGGGTATTTTTGAGTTGATTATAAAAATTTCCTCATTTTATTGTAATGGTTAAGTTTTAGGCTGACTTGTCTTGATGGGATACGACGAGTGTCATCACGTCCATTTAAAAATGATACAAAATTATTAATTAGCGGTAATATGTATGGATGTGTATATGTCTAATAAAGTAATTTTTTCTGAGTTATAACTATATGAGAATGAATTTTTTGCTATGCTCATTAAAGTCTGAAATAAGTTTAGTGGATTGCTAGCTAGTTTAGTCTTTGGGACCAATTAGGAAATTATGTGGTGGTATTTGAAGGCCCATATCTTATCTTTAGACATTTCAAATCTTTTGGTTCATTATGAATCAACTATACATATGATTATAGAGATATGAAAAATATTTACAATCTCAAAGAATATGTTAGTACGATCCCAATACTATACTAATTGATTTACAATTAAAATCAGATTTACGATTTCTCTGCAAAGAGATAATAGTATATGATTTCAGACTCTCAATACTAGAAGATTCCATCCATGGCCATTGATTAAGGTGAGTTTAATTTTTGTTGCTCAGCCATTTATTCTCAGAATACTTCCCCAGGTTTTAAGGAAAATTTCAATAAAACTTTTTGAGTTTTTGGTTAAAATCATTCTTAAATTTTACCTCCAACTTAAACTACATCCTTAAATTATTATTTTTTGGCAAAAAACATCCTCCAAATATTTAATAGTTAACTATATTCATCTTTCTGTTAGGATATGTCAGAAAACTAATGGATCGCACAAAAATCAAGTCTCCCCTTCGTACTTATTATTCTGAGACAGCCCAAAAGTATTATTATGAACTTTTTCGACAATTGACTTTAGCATTATGCAAAATCTTTTAATTTGATAGTTTTTTTCATTTATTGCTCTTGTGATTTATGATAAAAAAAATTATCAATTGAAATATGCTTCTTCTCAATTGAATCTTACTAGAAACAATGTTTGTTGGAGACTTCCAATAATGGAGAATGAAACTCGAATGCAAGACAAAATCAGAATTTCGATCACCTTTATCAGATTGCCTCGAAAAATTATTGATCTAACTAGAATTTGAATTTGAAAAGGGTAAAGATAATTAAACTCCAACTTTTTTTCCTTTGTAAACGAGAAGAATAGCAGATCATGTATCCTCGAAAAATTATTGATCTAACTAGAATTTGAATTTGAAAAGGGTAAAGATAATTAAACTCAAACTTTTTTTCCTTTGTAAACGAGAAGAATAGAAGATCATGTATCCTCACACCTTCCTAATATTTTTTGTTTCAACAAGCAATGGTGTTCATGATTTTTAATATTTTTCTTTTTTCAGAAACATTTTATAGCATGTAATGAAATTATGTAGGAAAACTTTTGTTGATAGTAATGTGAATTGTACATATTTTTGTAGGATCCCTTAGTTCTTTTTAAAATATCTAACGGAAGGATAAAAAATGGTAACTTTCAAATACTTGGAGGATGTTTTCTGGAAAAAAAAATATATATTGTAAAGATATAGTTTAAATGTGGAATATAATTTAAGTATGTTTTTTTTTAATCAAAAACTCAAATTATTCATTCATTGAAGCTAAATTCAACTTTAATCTCTGTTGGTTTCACTTGCTATATGTAAGTCAAGTTCTAAAAGTTGCTACAAGTACAACCACATGATGTCTAGACAATTCCTTAATGTTGAATGATCATTTGGAACTTTTTATTTTACTCTCGGCATTAATTATTTATGTTTTAAAATCTAAAATTATACCACAACAAATATGAATATTATGATAAACATATTAATCATTATTTTTTGAGAGGATAGAAAAATCTAAACTAAACAAATAAAAGTGAGTCACTGTAGTATCTAGGGGTGTCAAAAGAATATGAAAATCGTCCGAACCAACCAAACCTAACCGAATCAATTTATATAATTTTTTAACAAAAATACGGACTTTTATTTAAGTATCTAACCGTCCTGAACAATTGGGATGATCTTTTTAATTTATAAAAAATTGAAACATATCCAAATCGAACCGAATAATCTTACATGTATGTATATACATTTTATATATTAACAATATGTTAAAATCAATATATAAATGTATTTTATAACATTTTTCAAATATAAATATAACTTAGGTGTTAGGCCTCTGATGACTGGACGACTTTGAGTCTTTGCTCTTTAATTATCCTTTAATTAATTAGATTTAAAATTAAAAGATACTATAATAAATACTTCATCAAACAATACAGCAAAACTTATGCAAGTACTCCTATTAAATGTTTAAGATTAAAAAATACGGCAACAAGGTTCTACATTCTTGGCATTTTGGTGAAGAATTGAAGTGCTTCTTTAAGAACATACTTGCGAAAGAAATATTTTAATAATAGTATATTGTGAAGTGATACTTAAAAAGTGAAAAAAAACCCGAAAATAAACCCAACCGTACCAATACCGAATAAAAACCGATGTGATGGGGATGATTTTAAAAATCTAATTTTGGTTATAGATCCGAAATATTGGGATGATATAATTTTCTTAAATTAATCGACCAAATCGTTCCATTGACACCCCTTCACTAGTATCTCTTTGTTTTTCAATACACGGCTGATTCTTATAAGAAACTTTAATTTGGGGTTCTCTATAATTCAAGAAACGATTGTTTCTTAGAGTTAATATCTCATATGGTCACTCAACTTTGAATAATTCACTCAGAAAGTCACTCAACTTTGAGTTGCTCACTTAGAAAGTCACTCAACTTTATTTTATAACTCAAAAGTCACTCAACTATTGGTGTTTCACTTAGAAAGTCACCAAACTATTGATATTTCACTTAAAAAGTTACTCAATCAATTTAAACAAATTTTTCATTAAATTTTGTAAAAATACAAAATAATTAAACTATTTTTAAAAATAATAATAAGATGTTTATTTTTAATTATTTTGTTGAAATACAATTTTTGTTTTTACCTTCTTTTTTTTTTCAAAAAAAGAAGTTAGTAACAGAATGCTACTGTGTGCTTTTCTTATTACTTCTTAATTACTACTTCTTATCAATTCCAACTTCCTATTTTTTAGATAATTTTTTGACATATTTAATTCCAGTCATACAATTGTGATTTTGTTAGTTAATTTGTTTGTATATAACTTTGTCATTTGTGTTGTTTTAATTCCAGTCATACAATTACTAGAATGGTAAAGGGTTTTTTTTTGGGTCAATTGTTGTACGTTTTATCAGAAAAATTATAATTAAATAATGTGAAAATTTAATATATGACATATATTAGACTAATATTTTCAAGTTATAGCAGTAGAATTAAACTTTCAAGTTGTAACATTAAATTTTTTAGGTTCTAACAGTTTATTAAAAAAAAGTTGTTTTTAATAATTGAAAACATTTGTTTTATAAAAAATAAAAAGATAATTTTTTTTAAAAATAAACGTTTCTGGAAGAAAAAAAGGTAAAAAATGGAAATAGGGGTGTTAATTAGATTTGAAATGATTGAAGATAATTATTAATTAGCATGAATTAAGTAAATTCAAACTAATTAAGAATATTCAGTTTTCTTAATTCACTCTAATTTGTTAAATTAATTAAAAATTCTGATTTTATCCATTTTTCTCCCACGTTTCTCTCTCTTTGATTTTCTTCCAGAAATCTTGTCACCGTCGACTAATTAAAGTTTTTATTTTGAAAAATCTTGATTTTGTTGTGATGGACGACTACGTATCAATATTAATTAAACATGGTGGAAGATGGGATCCTTCAGGTTAGTGTTTGTTATTGTTTATAATTTGTTTTTGTATTTCAGTGAAATGAAAAAACAACAACAACAATGAAACTGTAAATCACATTATGTGATTTTGTTTTCGTAAATCGTCACCATAGTTAATTTTTTAGTTTTTTTTGTATAAACAAAATATTTTGTTCATAATACATATTAATTGTTGTGAAACTGTAATATTAGTGACTGTGTTGATAAGTTTTTTTTTTTTTTTGGTTATTTTGTATAATGTTAAAACGTTGATTTCGTGAAAAATTAGCGCAATATATGAATGATTTGAGCATAAATGTATAGCATATAAATATGTTTATCGTTGTAGATTGGGTTCGTAGATTAAGATTATAACATTGAATACTATTTTTTTCTTGAAAATATAAATTAAATGTATAGTTTTGAATGAATTTGGTAGTATAAATGGAATGAATTTGGTATGAAAGTGTGTTCAGTAATGTTTAAAAAAAATTATTTAGAATTTTGAAGAAATGTATGAAAATGTTTTAAAGTTGGTATAAAATTTGAAATTTTATTGTTTATATAAATTTTGTCAATTGTGTATAAATTTGGTATGAGTGATGATTGTTTATATGAAATATGTATTATGTGGGTATGAAATATTTTTGTAAAAACATTTTAATGAGCAATATTTTTGTGTGTTAGGTAATACCATCAGCATGGCAGTTCTTAGATACAGAAGACTGCATTAAACAGATTACTGCTCTCCTTTTTATAGCCTGAAGAATTTTCAAGATGCATATGTCATCCCTGTTGAACCTCTCCCATGCGAGAGTACATGGGATATACCAAGTTATGTTTTAGAGCCTAAATTGATACCGCCCGATCCAAAAAGAACGGTAGAAAGACCGCAACTTAAACCCTGGAAGGGGTTAGCTGATGTGAAATTCAAACGGTCTAGAGTTACTTGCAGTAGATGTCGTCAAGTTGGCCACAACAGGACGACATGTTCAAATTATCCTGTGCATAAAAATGATTATTTATTTGTTTAGACTGTATAAAATTTTAATTTTATTTTGACTTTATGACTCATGTTTTGTTTTGATATAAAACATAATTGGTGTGAAATGCATTATAACTAAGTGTTTAATATATTGTTCATTTTTTATACGTGTTTCATTCATTAATCATACAAATTTCATATTGCTGGAAATAAAATTTATTCAAGCTTAATATATAAGATAGTGTTAATATAGTGATAATTACACAAGGTAATTATGGAATGCATTTGGTATCCTGAGTATTTAATGTAAGTTATCATGAATATTAATTTGATTTCCAACTGGTGTCCTACTATAAATAAAAAATAAAATAAAACAATTTTTTTACCAATCTTGTTCAAGTTTCATTCCAACACTAACTTCAATTTATATCACACATATTATACCAATAATAAATCAATTTCATATAAAATTTCATCAATTTCATATAAACATTCATAATTTCATATAATCACACAATGCATACCATTTGTATAACAATATTATATCACAATACATACAATATCCAACAATCAAACATTAAAGTCGGATGCATACACTTATTAATCAGATTTCATACACGTTTCATCCAAAAATAAGTTTAGAATAGAAAGTTAGCATAATATGATATTTTTAAAAAAAATCACTACTTTGACAATTCATACCATTTTCATACCAATTTAATAATTCATACCATATACACAGCTAATAGACAATCACACTAATGTTAAAACACAATTTATACCATTTATATACCAATGTTATATCATAATTCATACAATATTCAAAATCAAAACATTAAAGTCATAGTCATACAAATATTAATCAGATTTCATACACATTTCATCCAATAAATGTACAGTTTGAAAACACACTGATATTTTAAAAATAGTGAATCCAATTGGTATGCAGTCTGTATATTACTAGTATCCTGAAATTATAATTGTCAATTAGTAATTCATATATAGATGGTATCTGACTAGAACAAAACATATGATATTAGATATCATCAACCAAACATTAAAGTCGGAGGCATACACGTATTGATCAGATTTCATACACGTTTCATCCAAAAACATGTTTAGAATAGAAAGTAAGAATATTGTGATATTTTTAGAAAAAATCACTAGTTTGACAATTCATAGCATTTTCATACCAGTTTAAAAATTCATACCATATATACAGTTAATAGACAATCACACTAATGTTAAAATACAATTCATACCATTTGTATACCAATAATATATCTCAAATTCATACAATATCCAAAATCAAAACATTAAAGTCATAGTCATATATTAATCAGATTTATACACATTTCATCCAATAAATAACAGTTTGGAAACACACTGATATTTTTTTAAAATTAAATCCAACTGATATGAAGTCTGTATATTACTAGTATCTGAAATTATAATAGCCAATCAGTAATTTATATGTAGATGGTATCTAACTGGAAGAAAACATATGAACAATAATATAAAAATCAATCATAAAAAAATGTCTCATATAAAATTTATACAAGATTAATATAAAATTTAAACCAACAACAATAACCTTTCATTAATGTTGCCTTTTCACAAATTTACTACTGTATTAATACCAAAATTGAACCAACATAAAAAATTGAACAATAACATTTCATACATTTTCTTTTTGATTTCACTAACAAAATCAGAATCGTAATCAGAAGGGGTTTCAACAATTTTCCCCTTCCTCTTCTTCCCCTTTTAATTTACCTGGGTCTCCCTTTTATTTTCTTCATTTTTTTTCTCTTTCCGATCCTTCAACTGAGATGAACCACCCGTCTGATTTTCAATATTCGTCGGATTTTCAATAATTTTAGGAGGGGGTTTGAGTTAATATATTGAAAGTTAGAGCATGAACTTCATCAATAAAAATTCCTTCAACCAATCTGGGACTCTTTCGAGGCATTTCAATGGGTTTCTTAGACATGATTTTATTGAAAAACTTAATTGAACGGACGATTGTGAAAATGGTGTAGTTGGCTGGTGAGAAAAATGGGAGAGACAAGGTATGGGTAGTGGGGGTGATGGCGTGTAGATTTGAATAGGCGTGGGTGGAGGGTGGTGGGATTGAGGTATGAGAGGTTTGGAGTGTAACAGTAAATAAGGAAGTCTAATCTATGTAAATCCCTTAATATGTGTAACTGATGATTTCAGTTTTAATAAAGGAACTGAAATCAAATTAATTAAATATTATTAATTAATAATATAAAAATATAAACAGATTAATCATTTATTAAATAAATTGAAATTGATTTTTAAATTTAATTTAATTTAATTGTTATGTTAACCCGTAAATAAACTGTTATAAGTAAGAATTGTTTAAAAGTATGTTTAAAACCCTTAAAATTTACTCTTAAATGTGTATATGGCGTGAATTTTCCTTAAATAATTGGAATGGATCAATAAAATAATTAAAATAGATATCTTGTTATTTCTTTAAAAATAGTTTAAAATAAAATTTAATGAAAAATTATTTAAATTGATTGGGTGACTTTCTAAGTGAACAGCTCAAAATTGAGTGACTTTTTAAGTGAACAACTCAAAGTTGAGTGACCATCTCAGATATTAACTCTTGTTTCTTAATAAAGACTTTCAGATTTTTAGCATAAACTGAATAGAAGTAGTAGAACTTCTCTAAATTAATAATCTCTTTAAGATAGAGTAATATTTTTCTCCGATTCTGACTTGGATCAGTGAAAAAATCACCGATTTTGATTAAATAATAAGATAATATATTTTTGGAAGATCAGTATAAATATATAATTCCATTAATATTATAAATTAATAATCCTTTAAATTAGGAATAATGTATAACTATCCCTTAAATTATGATTGAAATTTTAGCGACACACCTTAACTTAACCAGAATCCTATTATCTCCCCGAACTCATTTTTTTTGTATTTTCATGCACTTTTTGTGCTGACATGACACCTTCAACTAGAAAAGTTGGTTGTGTTTGTACAACACGCACTCGCCACATGTATGATTATTTTATTTTTTTAAAATAATTTTTTTAAAATCTTTTTATTTTCATTATCTTGTATTTAAATTAAGTCAATACACATAACTATTTTTAATTTTTTTATCTTGTATTTAAACTCTCTTTTTGTTCATTTTTTTTACCTTCATTCATTGTTTCCCCCCTTTTTTTCTATTGATTTTATTTATTCTTTTTATTTTCTTTACCTTTTCTTGTGATTTGATTTGATTTCAAATGTGTCGTGTATCCAAAATAAGTTCATTTCGAACGGATATCAAAATAAGTGAAGAAAATCTAATAAAACGTAAAAATATTAAAATGTTGAAATTAGAGGACACTTTTTAATTATTTTTTAAAAATACACATAATTTTTTAAGAACAATTAAAAGTGAAAAGATAATAAATTAATGAATAATAAAATAAAAAGTTTAAAGTGAGGAAGAAATTAAAAGGGATAAGACACAAGTACCCCCTAGACTATGACCGAAATCCCAGAGACACACCTCAACTAAACTAAGGCCCTATTACGCCCTTGAACTTATTTTTTTTGTAATTTTGTACACCCTTTGTCTTACGTGGCACACTCCGTGATTCCACACAATTGAGGCGCGTGAGAGATATTTGGATGTCACGTAAGCCAAAAAAGATGCACAAAATTACAAAAAAAAAAAGGGTTCAGGGGGGTAATAGGACCTTAGTTTTGTTAGGTGCGTCTTTGAGATTTCGGTCATAGTTTAGGGGGGTACTTGTACCTTTTCCCAAATTAAAATAAATACTTTACAAAGAAAGAAATGAAAATAACTATATATATATATATATATATATATAAGTTATAATGTCAATAGTGATGTGTACTAACTAATTGTAAATAGACCAATTAAAAAATGACATGTGTCTAAGTTTTTCGGTCTTCACTTGCCTTCACTTTCTTTCGGTCATAGTTTAGGGGGACTACTTATGCATTATCCCTTAAAATTACAAAAACATCCAAGTGCACCAAAAAATTGTGAAGAGTTTTGGATGTGATAAGTGCTTATGTAAGTGTAAATCGTTCCAAAGGTATTGTTTCGTCTTCAACTTCATCATCAACATTGTTTTCTACGATGGTATCTGCAATTTCTTCTTCTAAGCTCTGGACCTCTGAACATGTATCATTTTCTCAATTTATGTATAATTTTGTAGAGATATTATTTAATTGATAAAGTTATATTTATTAATTTAAAGAGTGTTTTCGAGATTAAATGAAGGTTAATTTTGATTAATTCAATATCATTGTATCTTATATATATATATATATTGAATTAATATAAAAAATAAATATATTCAAAGGTCCGGAGAGCTTAGAAGAAATTGCGGATACCATCGGAGAAAACAATGTTGATGTTAAAGTTGAAGACAACATAATACATTTGGAACTAATTAATTACACGGAAGTAAATACTTATCACATCTAGAACTCTTCACAAATTTTTGGTGAAGTTCAAGAAGACAACACGAAAACTTTTAGATGTAATAAGAAAGTTAGAAATGAGCTTCGAGTAGATTTAAATTTTAACAAAAAAAATAAAAAACACTAGAATCATATTCCACTAAACTGTCTTGAATGTTTTTGCATTATAAAAGACATAAATACCCCTAAACTAAATTAGTTGTCTCAATCTTCATCTCTTTCTGTTTTATTAAATTTCATAATAGATTTGACTACATATATTTTTGGCATAATACATAAATACGACCCTTAACTTGGCTTCAAATTATAACTGTGACCTTTAACTTTGATAGTGCACAAAGAGACACTTTAACTATCCGAAATTTAAACAATAAAACACTCTAATATTTCAGGCAAAATGCGTGATATACAAATGCGCTGACGTGGAAAAGTGAACCACTCCATTGCTGCCAACTAACTAAAATAAATACACTTAGATTTTAAAAATAAATTATAATATATGGTGTGTTTGGTATGAAGGAAAACATTTTCCGAAAAATGTTTTCCAATTTTCTCATGTTTGGTTGGGTTAAATATTTTCCAAATCAACTCATTTTCCTCAAATTTAAGGAAAATGACTTCCCTTCAAAACTTAAGGAAAACATTTTCCAAAACTCTCTTCCGAACCCACCCACCCACCCTATCTGCCCCCAACCCACCCCCTACCAGCCCCTCCACCCCCAAAAAAAATTGAAATTTATTTTAAAAAAATATTTTCAACTTCAAAATTTCTTTTTTTTCA
>JAJOOO010004955.1:0-16096 GCA_029582685.1 Solanum piurae
TTGGGACAGTCACAGAATGGGAGTTGGACAGGGAATTGTTATGTCCTATATGTATGCAGATCATAAAGGATGCATTTTTAACAGCTTGTGGACATAGTTTTTGCTATATGTGCATAGTTACTCATCTTCACAACAAGAGTGATTGCCCCTGTTGTTCTCATTATCTCACTACCAGTCAACTCTATCCCAATTTCCTTCTTGACAAGGTTTGTTCAGATTAATGTTGTTTCTTACTAGCAATTGTTCATGGATTTTTTTGTAGTACTTATTGTAAATGTGCTCAGTAAAGTTGAATGGATAGCTAACATAGTATAGTAATTGTTCTTTAGTATAGTGTTCATATTGACTGTTGAGCACTGAAATATAAATAGCTGAGCTGACTTAAGTACATGGTGTTGAACGGCATAGTACAATCACAATTTTGTAGTATTGGCTGAAAATGTGCTCAGTAAAGTGGAGCAGATATTAGGTCGCAGGTGGCAAAAGGTGGAGGATTTGTGGCTTAGGTCGCAGGTTCAAGCCCCACACCATGCAAAGCGAAGCCCGGTATTTAAGTGGAGAAGGGTAGAGGGGCGGGCCCATTATCCACCGAGTTTAGAAGGCTGTGATTGGTCCAAAGGGCGGGTCACAGACGGATTTCTCGGTTATCAAAAAAAAAAAAGAAGTGGAGTAGATATTAGTTATTCATATAGCCAATGTTTTATGTGAAAATGTTTGGGTGAAGATGTGGATGACCTCTTCCTTCAATGTCAGGTGACAACTTGCTTTTGGTGTGAGATTTTGAGATGGTTCTGCCTACCATTGGTGATATCGGGCATAGTGGAAGAGGCGTAGAATTAAATTTTGTACAATTAAGTAGTAGTCTTTTGTCCCTTATTTGCTTTGGTGCACCCAAGATGTTCCTTTCTGAGTTTCTGTATAGAAGATAGGGTATTGTTAGTAGAAAGCTATTACTCCCTTGGTCCCAATTTATGTAGCACACTTTCAGTTTTTGTTTGTTTCTATAAGAATGTCATCTTTCTATAATCAAAAACAATTTATCTTTAAAATTTTCATTTTACCCTTGAAATGATTTATAAACATACAAATGTCTAAAGCTTTTTTTTTTTTTTGATGAAGTAATTGGTTTAATCATAGAAGTCATCAAGAAGATGCAGAGATATATACAAATAGAGAGTAAGGTTACATTGTAGCCGCAAAAAGAAAATGTGAGACCTTGTTAGCTACATTACAGGAGCACTATCTTAGGTACAGAGAGCTAACAATTGATTTGATGGGGGTCATATATGCCCAACTAAAGAAAGTAAACATTTTGCTTTAAGGGAGTGGCTGGCAGTTGATTTTCCATCAGAGCATCTATTGTTTCTTTCATTCCATAACCATTCTCCAAATTGATTTGATGGAGTTGCCAACTTCCCAACTGCCCCAGGTTTCAAAAGCCTCATTGGTACTGTTTGGCATAACCCAACTAATTCCAAAAAGAGAACAGAACATGCTCCAAAAATTTGTTGCAATTAGACAGTGTAGAAATAAGTGATTGTTGATCTCTCAACTCCCTGTGACACATATGGCATCTGTTGACCATCTGAATCTTCCTTTTCATAGGGTTGTCTTGAGTCAAACATTTCTCATAGGGTACAGTCCAGCTGAAACAGATGATTTTAGGAGGTAATTTAGTTTTCCAGATCAACTTCCCAGGTTACAGATAAAGTTTGTTTTAGACCCTAAATTTCAAAAGTCTTCCTTTCTTTCTTAAACTTCGTGTCAAGTCAAAACGGTGTCTTATAAAACGAGACAGAGAGAGTATCATTTTGTTACTTTCTGGTTGACTTCTTGTATATGGGCGCTTACTTTTCCCACACATGAATTTATTAATTAAAAAAATGTATAGAAAATTGGTTATCGTTTGTTGAAAAAACTTATTATGACATAGATTCTCTACTTTTTGATATATTATACTTGTATACTGGAGATTCTCCATTATTTATTAAATTATTTACCTTATAAAAAACATTAGAAAGATATCCAACAGGGACATAACAACATTTTAGTAGCTCTCCTTTTATGTTATATGGGAATTATGTTCTTTTCTTCTAATCATACTGCACATTTTTCTCTAATAGATAGACGAGATTCTGCTGAAAAATTAAATTTTGACTTCAAAGATGTTATATTGGTTTCTTTAGAGGACAAATCTCTATTTCGATGCAAGTTTGACAATTTCAGTTTTTTTCTAATTAAGGGTTTATTATTTGTTATTTGAGGTAAATCCATAATTGTTCGAATTGTGTAATCATCAATTAGGGGGTCCATAGTCCTTATATTTCTCATTCACTCTATCCTTTTGGAAATGGATTTGAGCGTCTAGGATCTCTTTTAAAGTGCCACACATAAAAACCTTGAACTTATGTGAAGGAGGGTTCACCCATCTCACAAGCATACACTTATCTAGGGTAATCCTTTGCCACATATAATAAGTACATTAACTTACCATACATATATTTATCAAGGGCTTCTTCCGCTTCTCTATCATCACTTTAATTTAAAAAAGAAACATTTCTTTGTGTAAGAAGAAAGAAAGAAAAAAATGTGGTAAGCAATTAAGCAGTTAAATATGTTGTTAGCTCCCTTGGAAAACAAAAGTGGTCCTTCAGAGATGGTTTGCACAATGCTCAAAATAAAGATTAGGATGATATGCTTCCATCAGTTCAAAATGTTGGACTTATTAGAGTCCAGATTATTTGTTCCTTTATCTTTATGGCCTTTGAACATATTTCAATTATAGGCTTTGTTGATTTTTTCTGCATTTAAATCTCTCTGAGAATTGTTAGGAATCATTCTCATTTTATTTTCAAGTTTCTTTTCCATTTTGACTGGTAAGGTTTAAGTTTCATTCACTTTCAAGTACCAGTATCAGTATGCCTTTACGATCTAATAAAATGTTGCTAAGATATATTAATGTTGTATAATTATGAGATGGTTGCATCTTGAAATGATTTACTTCACTATGCAGCTTATTGTTAAAGGTTTCTCTGTACCACCTTTGTAGCTATTGAAGAAGACATCTGCTCGTCAGATTTCAAAAACTGCATCCCCTGTTGAACAATTTCGTCATTCATTGGAACAGGTGAGTCTGTTTTCTCAATCTCTAGGTGAAGTCATGATGGCGTTAGTCTCCGATGTTTGCTTTTGTTTTGACACTACTAAATTTAAGATTGTTTTATGAAGGACTCCCTGTTCAAATTTGCTATTTTTTTAATGAAAATTCGGGTGATCTGGTTTATATGTTGTTTGAGTTATTGTACTCTAATCTAACTTTTAGCTGTGCCTAAATTCTTGTTTTAGTTTTGGCATCTCTTATTTTGGCTCTATATTTTAAGAAAGAGCATATTAAATTTTGTTATCCCAATTTTGTTTAGGGTGTAACCATTTGTTTATTATATAGTTAGGTTTGTTTAAGTTGACTCAATTATTGAGCTGTCAAAAAGTCGGATTTCTGAATTCTCGTAAGGCCATCCTTGTAGTGTATTGGCTTGTGATTTATGAGTAGTTCTCACTTCTTCTTAGTGCTTGATGGTGGATGGCATTTTAGTATTTATTCAATTGGCAGACTAATCTTTAATTAGATGCCATTCTTTTGTGGAAACAGAGATGAGATTTATCTTTGAATTGAAGTAGGGTGAATGTCAGTCTACATATAGGTGTGGTATAATTAGTAGTTGAAATCACCATGGTCCACCAATTCTTTTTATGAATTTCGAGAAATACAATTTCTTGGTTACAGAAGCAGCTGGAGCTGGAAAGTGGAATATACTCTATTATGGCTAATTTGACCGATTGGAGTCATAGGCCTCTTTCTTGATTAAAAAAAGAGAAGAAAAATGGCTTTTGAAGGCACAGATTTTTTTCCCTCTAGACTGGATCACTTATGACAGCCCTACTTACATAGACAATTGGGTCAACTTTATACAGAAGACTTGGTGAAAAAAAGCTTCGTACAGAAGACAAGTTTTTGTACTCCATATACGGGGTTGTAGGGGTGGGGTGGGGTCTCCCCTGTTTTACTCCTTTTGTACAGAGGTGGAAGTAGGGTACGACTTCATCAATAAAAAATAAAAAAGAGGTGGAAGTAGGGTTCAAGGAGTGTGCCAAAAACAAAAGAAGAGGGAACAAACCATCTCTTCATCCATTGTAGAGTGACAGAGAAATTGTGGCAGGTGTTTTTTAACTTAAAGGGTATCAGTTGGTCCATGCCAAGGCATACCTCCGAAGCTCTAACATGCTGGAATAGAGAAGGAAATATGTCCGGCCACAAAGAGAGATGGAAGATTGTCCCTGTTTGCATCTGGTGGACAATATGGAGGGGAAGGAACCAAAGATGTTTTGAAAACAAGAGCATCCCTTTCCAAAGTCTGAAGTTGAATTGTCTTATAACCTTTTTTTTTGGTGTAACTATGTACTCCCCAAAAAGGTGGAGGATATTACTCAGTTTCTAGATAGTTTCTAGATAGTTTAGGAGGGATATAGGTGGTAGATTTCTTTTGTTTTGCTTACTGTAAACTCCAGATGTAACTACTACTAGAATACACTTGTGGTGTATTTTGCCTATAAAATGTTAACTTTCTCAAAAAGAAGAGGGAAAGTATAGGGAATGAACTTTGGACATTGTCAAATTGGACATTAATGAAGTTACAAATTGCTTGTTGGAATATTTAGGGTGTAGTAAGTATGGTGATACATGACTGGAGATGGGATGTGTTTGCCGAGGTGAAAATTGAATGGGACCAAAGAGAAATTGCAATGGCACTTGAAGGAGATGATGTCTGATTTGTAGTGTTCATAGGCTATGGGAATGGCAAAAGGTTTTCTTGTTGTATAGACGAATGGGTGGAGTTCGTAGAGACCAGAGAATCATATCATTTTGTAAATTCTCTACCTTTTGGCATATATCTTGTATATAACCGTTGTGGCCATGCTATGAATGAAAATACATATTTTTAATTTTTAAAAAAAGGTTTCTGCGAAAAGAAAGGTTAAAAGTGAATTGGTAAAAATTGGGTCAAACTATCTACAATCAAAAAACAGAAAAAAAAGAAGGTAAACCATGTCTATTGTGGTCTTGAAGTTGTGAATCAAAATTTCATATGGTAATTTAGACTTGTAAAAATAGTTTCTTCTGATATAGTTACTTTGTGGTTCTGATTCTTCTCCATGGGTCAAATGTGGGTAGCTTTAGGATGCTTCATATTCAATCCGGGAGGAGTTAAAAACCCAATAAAGACGCATTCCTTAGTCCTCCAGTTTTACTTCCTAACTTAATAACCAAGGGTCCCTTTTCTCTTCATTTTACTTTTGCCCTCAATTTAACTATGAAAGTGATTGGTGCAACTGCTTGAAAGATCAGATTATGGAGCTCTGCATTTGTGTCACTGCACTTAGAACCAGACATACCATTTCTAAAACGCTATTTTCCCAGTTCTTTTTATTGGCATGTATGGAATAAATCACACACCTATAAATATTCAACTGTCAGTATCAGTTTTGTGCAGAAGCTTGAGATGTGACACTTGTTATATGCTTAGACAGGGTTGTGAAGTGTCAATTAAGGAGCTGGACGCTCTATTGTTGATGTTGTCAGAGAAAAAGAGGAAATTGGAACAGGAGGAAGCAGAGCGAAATATGCAAATTCTGCTAGACTTCTTACAGATGTTAAGGAAGCAAAAAGTTGATGAACTCAATGAGGTATGTAATTGTTTTAATACCACCTAGAGAAAAAAAGTCAAGAAAGAGAACAGAGATTTATCTTAAAGAAAAAAAGGTATTATGGTAGAAAAGGGTATGGCCATATGCTAGATTTTGGTTTTGCACTCTTATGTGAGTTGAGTGCCTTTTGCTGGCTTTCCTGCTTTTATTTGGTTAACCCTATTACCATTTGGTTCCTTCTCCCTAAATAACTTCAAGATATATTATATTATATACAAGTGGTTCTTCACTTGGGTCATTGTGTCTCCTTTAAAGTCTTGGATTGCTGCAGTTAGCTTTCTCCAAATAACAATCTGATGGCCAGTTTGTTGATTTGTGCATTTAATTAGGTGCAACATGATCTGCAATACATCAAAGAGGACTTAAATTCAGTAGAGAGACATAGAATAGACCTATACCGGGCTAGGGACCGGTACTCAACGAAGCTTCGAATGCTAGCAGATGATCCTATTGGGAAAAAACCTTGGTCTTCATCAACTGATAGGAACTTTGGTGGTCTGTTCTCCACTTCACGAAATGCACCTGGAGGATTACCGACTGGAAACTTGACATACAAAAAGGTGGACAGCAAAGCTCAAATAAGCTCTCCTGGACCACAGAGAAAAGATACTTCAATCAGTGAACTGAATTCACAACATATGAGTCAATCAGGTCTGGCTGTGGTTAGGAAGAAGCGCGTCAATGCACAGGTTTGTGGTTGTGTCATTATGTTACTTTACTAGTTTCTTAACTACTCCCTCTGTTTCATTTCACTTGACCCTTATACTAAAAATATATTTTTTGTTTTACTTGTCCCTTGTAACAAATTAAGAGAGAATTGTTATTTTCTTCCAATATTACCCTTCCCACTTGTTGGATCTCACAGGGTATGTTGTTGTAATATTACCCCTATCATTAAGTAACTATATAAAGTAATAGTAGTCAAAGATAGATTTCCAAAGCATAATCAATAAGGATAATTTAGTAAAATAAACCCCTAGTAAATACTTTCTTAAAGGGAATGCCAAGTCAACAAATATCAAGTAAAATGAAACGAAGGGAGTCTCAGCTTACTTTTTGCTGTATTTTCATTGGTTATGAAATAGAATGATCTTTGTAATTAATCCAGTACTGGACTCGTGACTTACCGGGAAATTGGATGAGAAAACAGAATATTCTATGACTACTTTTGGTCACACATTTCTTGATGAATGCTTCCTTTGTGGTGATCAAACTATGATGATCTCATCACATCCTAGGTTCTCATTTAACTATTTTCAGCTACCCAACTTTTTCCCGTCATATTGGTGATATCATATTTGCTGATTTTGAAGAAATCTATCGTGCACGAGTCTTCTTGATACTTGATAAGCTATTTTCCATCAGCTCTCAAGCTTTCTTGTTGAGAGATGTAAGCAGTACATATTCCTCGGTCAAGTAATTAGATATATGAACTGCCTTATGCCTATGCTGGTTATGGGTGATCTTTCTGGCCTGCCTTTCTACTCTTTGTTATTTATTTGGTGAATGGTTTTTATGTTTGCTTACAGTTCAATGATCTCCAAGAATGTTACTTGCAAAAGAGACGTCAATTGGCGAACAAATCGCGTGTTAAGGAGGAAAAGGATGCAGATGTTGTACAAAGAGAAGGTTACAGTGAAGGACTAGCAGATTTTCAGTCTGTTCTTAGCACTTTCACTCGTTATAGGTATAACTTTTTGTCTGTTATTCGCTGAACATGCTTGCTTTTAAATTGTTGCACTTGTTTCTGATTTTAACCAATTTTTAAGTTTAGCACTTTCACTCGTTATAGGTATAACTTTTTGTCTGTTATTCGCTGAACATGCTTGCTTTTAAATTGTTGCACTTGTTTCTGTTTTTAACCAATTTTTAATTTTATTCTTTAACAGTCGGTTAAGAGTCATTGCTGAGCTTCGGCATGGGGATCTGTTTCACTCGGCCAATATCGTTTCAAGGCAAGTTTGGTCTTTGCATAAAATTGTTGAAAGCTTAAAGTTCTCCTTTTACTGGTTCCCCTGTGTCAGATTTAAATATGGAAATTAGCTGTTAAAGAGGAGAGCCGGCATTGTGGTTGTAGCAGATAGATCATATCCAGAGTGTAAAAATGGCTTCGCTGGAGTGCTGATTTTGTTTAGTCTTGTAAATGTTGTGTTTTTCATTAACCTCAGACCTGAAATTACAATCAGACACACAAGAAAAGAAAAAATCAGAAAATTGTTTTATGATCCATCTCATTCATTTGGTTCTCTTATTTAACTCTTGTAGGCAAACCTTATTCCAAGAACTAAACTTTAAATATGTTCATATTGCAGCATTGAATTTGATCGTGATGATGAGTTATTTGCTACTGCTGGAGTTTCACGGCGTATAAAAGTTTTTGACTTCTCTTCAGTGAGTTTTTAATTTATAGCTGGTTTTGTCTCTTGATAACATTGGGTGCAATGACATTACTGAATGACATATCATGGGTCAATTTCTACTGTTGATATTGCAAATGAGAAAGTGCAAAAGCTATTTTATTCTGGAATTGTTTTTCACCATTTGATTACTCATAAAAAAACAAGCTGAGATGATCCAAGTGTTGGTTGTTCAAACTCAACGTCAGTGTGTATGAGTGCTTCGGCTCAAATTCCGAATGGGCTTGAAAGCAACCTCAATCACAACAACAACAACTACTCGTCAATCCCAAACTCGTTGGGGAAAGCAAGACTCACATAAATTTAGTGAAAGTTGAACTTGGCTCAGCTTGTGGAACAAACTAACAAGCTGATAAATTGAGTTTGAGCTCGTACCTCAATTCAAGCTCAAAGTATGTAGAGTATATATTAACAACATATAAAAGTAAAACAACAAATTTTGGAATTAAATGGGGTGATAAAGTTTTTTCGCGCTATTAACTTGAAAAATGCATTTAGAAAATAATATGCAAATTGTTACATTATAAATATTTGCAAATGAATAATTGTTGAAAAATAGATTGTTCCATGAATATAAATGAGCAGAGCTTGAGTTGTACAAGCTCAGCTCCTTTAACATACTAGCTCAAAATTTAAAGGAGCTTAGAGACCAACAGTTAAGCTCACAAATACTACAGTTCATTTACAACTCGAACAATCAAGACCTTGTTGGTATACATAATGCTTGATAGTGTGTGATGTGTGTATATGGAACTTTCCTCAAGGAACAAATTGTGATCACCTTCTTTCTAGAAAAATATTTTCCTTGTAAGAGTAGTGTTGCTGCAAATTTGGATGGCAGCAGGTTCCTGGTCACAGATAGCACATTGCCTGTTTTGTGCATATTTTGTTTATAATTTTTTTATATGTTACCTACACCACATTGATATGGTACTTACGTAGGAGAAAAACACCCGACTGTTGGAGCTAATTTTGTTTCCATCAATACATACATGAACAACCTTAAGTAGTGTTTTGCTTCTTCTAATGACACAATCCCCATATTGGCCCTTTAAGGATATAGTCAACCTTTTCAGTGCTGCTTTGCATATTGGTCTCATGATACTGATCTGGCTTGTTATGCTTCTGCATTTCAGGTTGTAAATGAACCTGCAGATGCACACTGCCCTGTTGTTGAAATGTCTACCCGATCTAAGCTGAGTTGCTTGAGCTGGAATAAGTATACCAAGAACCACATAGCCAGTAGTGATTATGATGGAATAGTAACTGTATGGGATGTAACCACTAGACAGGTGAATCAGTACTTCTGCTAATCAGTTTTCACTGTAGACTTTTTCATCTTCCTACGACTGATACTGATCCTTTCTGGTGTTCAGAGTGTGATGGAATATGAAGAGCATGAGAAACGGGCTTGGAGTGTTGATTTTTCACGCACAGAACCCTCAATGCTTGTATCTGGCAGTGATGATTGTAAGGTATTAAAGGATCACTTCTCACTTGTCAAACACAAAGCTTACCCCTACCTTTGTGGTAGAGAGACTGTTTCCAATAAACCCTCGGCTCTATAGAAAAGAGAAGAATTCAAAGCATGATAGCAAGAAAATACGACAACAAAATAACAAGATACAAATCAAAGCATGCCTTATCTAAAAACCTTGGACTTAGATTCAAAATTTCAGTCTTATTATGTCTCTACATTTTGGGCCATTACTTCATACTGAAGAAAATCTCTGGGCATAGTATCCCTCCATATTAGTTTTTGTTGTTTTGGTACACAAATTATTCTTATTGCTTTCTGGCTAGTTTATTATACAACCATGTTTTCCCCTGTCTGAGCCAATAACTTGAGTACTTATCTTTTCCCTAACTTAGGCTTGTATCATCATTCTATGCTGCTGCAGGTCAAAGTTTGGTGCACAAAGCAGGAAGCAAGTGTTCTTAATATTGACATGAAGGCAAATATATGCTGTGTAAAATATAATCCTGGATCTAGTGTTCATATAGCGGTAATTTTTTTAATTTTTGAAGAGCTTTCTTTTATTATTTCCATTTCTGCACTGCTGGTCAATGCCTTATTTTGATGTAGTGACCCTTTTTCTTCTCTACTTCCAAGTCACTTGATACCTTTCTACTCATCGAGCCCATGGGTATAATCTGTACTTTTGCAATCTGAAAAGACCATGACTGATATTATAGGATTCTATCCTCTACTAAGATGCAATATCTGAACATGTATAAACGATTGATTGCTCAACCATGCATGTGTGTCTCCTGATGCTGTTAGGTTGATGTCCATGATGAGTTTTTTCTGTGATCACGCCATTCTCAAATTCGTTATGCAGTTACACATGGATACTCTTTCGTTTATTCCATTATCTATGCAGACTCCATGCTTCCTTATGACATATAGCTTCATTTGTGTCCGAAAGATTCCAGACCCTCCATCATGTGTTCCTTCAAAGTTTCTGGATGCTATTTAGAGCATGAATTTCTCATATAGCTCAGTTTTTTGTGCTTCAACCCAAAAAAAGGGAATATATCCTCATGGTGTACATCTTGTTTCCTCTTATAGGTTGGCTCTGCGGATCATCATATTCATTATTATGACTTGAGGAACACCAGCCAGCCGGTTCACATTTTTAGTGGCCATAGAAAAGCTGTTTCATATGTAAAATTTTTGTCCAACAATGAACTTGCTTCAGCATCAACAGACAGTACTCTACGATTGTGGGATGTAAAAGATAATTTGCCGGTAAGACATCTTTCAAGTCTCTACTATCCTTCGGTGAGGAAACTTTTTTGCCACCAACCTGTTGATGTGGTCGTGAGATTCTTCGTTGATCTTCTTCGATAAAAGCAAAAATTATTCACGACAATTAACACTGTTTGAGTGCATTCTAGGTTCGCACGCTTAGAGGACATACAAATGAGAAAAACTTTGTTGGTCTCGCAGTGAACAATGAATTCCTCTCATGTGGCAGTGAAACAAATGAAGTATTCGTGTACCATAAGGTAAGCGCTTCTTTTTTCTTTGATAATCGTGGTGTTGGTACTGGGTAACTATGTCCAGCACCAAGGCTAAGACAAATGGAAAGAAATCACCTATTGTCTCTGCTTAGATTTGAACCTGAGATCTCACATGATTCTCAATCCACCTCATTGACCACTAGGCCACACCCTTGGGTGTAACGGTCTTTTAATCTTTGTTTTAGTGCTGATAGTATTTGATTTTAACTAATGCTTTGGGATGGTATAGGCGATCTCCAAACCCGTGACTTGGCATAGATTCGGTTCCCCAGACATAGACGAAGCGGATGAAGATGCAGGATCTTATTTCATCAGCGCGGTGTGCTGGAAGAGCGATAGCCCTACGATGTTAGCTGCTAATAGTCAGGGAACTATAAAAGTGCTAGTCCTTGCAGCTTGAAGTTGATAAAGCTGCTAGTTAAGAATGTTCTTTGATTGACATTTTATAGTGGAAAACAGTGAAATGAAATTTCACATTCAATTTTTCTTCTGTAGATATTTATTCAACCATCAAGATGGCATGGTTCCCCCCATATTTGTCAATGTATTCATACATTAAAACATGTAACGCAAGTTGTAGGGCTTGGAAAATTTAGAAGGATTTACTGGCAAAGTTTGGTTTTTTTCGTTGTGCTGAAGGACATTGGTTTTACACCATTTTATGGAATAAACTTACTCGTATCCAGTGTTTACACCAAACGACATTCTTTGTCATGATTAAGTAACAAATCGATATGAAAGTACACATTAAAAGTGAAAAATAAGTATGTGGAATGTTATCATTGATTTTGTGTAAACATCAAGTGGATACGTTCTTTCATGTTATATTATCCACGCATGCACATACAATGACGAGAGGGGCAATTTTTCACACTATATAACAATGACAAGAGAGAGGGGCAATTTTTCACACTATAACAATGACAAGAGAGGGGTAATTTTTCACACTATATAATATAAAAGTGATACACCTCAACCATTGAGAAGGATTGATATTTTACAAAAAGAAGCTCAGGAGGGATAGAAAAGATACAAGAACTTTTAAGTAACCTTGCAAGCTTGAGGGTTATACAAAGTATTACGGACTTGCAAGGTCAAGAAAACTCGAACAATTGTTCAAGAGTTCTAAAAGATGAGAAAATAATATAAGAAGAACAAGCTCAGAAAGGATAACGTCACTGCATGTGTCACCACGACGATGACTCTTGATGCCTCATTTCATCACCTTCATATAAATGAATCTCTATGACTTGTAACACCATTGCTTCTTCGTCTAGTACATCCATGGATATGATGAGAAGATAACTAAAAAAATTCACAAAAACTTGAAAATAACCATACTTTATTTTTTGTTCTCACTTTAACCTAACTTGATATATGGTGTTATGAGAAAATAAATGTGCAAATGGGGTGGGTATTTTATAGATAAAAAAAAAGTGTTTGGTTATGATAAGAAGTAAAGTTCTGGTTGAGAGTATAATTGAGGATTCAATTAAATGTGTGGTTGATGTGTCATTTTCTGTAAAAGGAGAAGGGACAAAAGGGAGGTAATGGGAGTTGGATATTTAGGTTCTACCAAAAGAACATACTAGTCTTATTCATAAGGGAGGAGATATAATATTAGGTACGGATTCAGATGAATTTAATAGATATTTAGGTAATTTTATCAAAGAGTCGAAGGTTTATTGAAAATAATTTCTCAAAGTAGGAGTAAGGTCTGGATATACACTATTTGGCCTCTCCAAACTTCATTTGTGGGATTATACTGGATATGTTGTTATTGTTATTGTTGTAATTAAAATGAATTCAGTAAAGGTAGGAGTAAGGTCTGCGTACACACCACCCTCTCCAGACTTTATTTGTAGGATTATACTGGATATGTTGTTATTGTTGTTATTGTAATTAAAATGAATTCGGTAAAGGTACGAGTAAGGTTTGCGTACACACCACTCTCTTCAGACTTTATTTATGGGATTATACTGAGTATGTTGTTATTATCGTTGTTACGGATTTAGTCTCATAAACTTTAAATCTTGACTCTGTCTATGCCTATTAGTACTCTTTCTTCATAGGTGTTTATGAATTGGTTCATATTTGGAAGAAAAAGGAAAGGTATAAAGTTAATTAGTTGAAAATATTGTATTTGAAAGTTAAAGTTGTGTTTGAACATGAAAAAATATTTGAAGTTATGTTAGTGAAAACTTGTCAAATCTCATATTTCAAATTTGAAACAAGGGATCAATATGATAAACAAATACTTATTTAAATAATCTTCAAATATTAATTCAATTTTATTGTTTATCCCTAGAATAATATGTTTGAAAGTTGGAAAAGATAAAATACACAAGACAAAATGACCCAAAAAAACATCTATTTGAGTTAGACAAAAAATGTAAATAAAAAAAAGTTGCTACTACTAAATTAGTGAATGTTAGTAAATAATGGAGTCAACAATCACCATAAGAAGCTAGACAAAAATTGTACCTCATCTCTATTTTCTTTCACCATTATTCTTCTAACTTTTTTTTCTTATTGACTTTTAATATAAACATACTTACTCCCTTCCTGTGATATTTTTCGAATTTCGAACAAATTTATATTTGATTATAAATTTTTTATATATCTTTTAAATATTTTAAATTGTCAATTATTGTGACTTATAGTACTTTTTACGTAGTTTATAAATATATAAATTTTATTTTTAAAAAATTGAATATTTCATGCGTAAATTCTCGGTCAAACTTAAGTTGTTTGATTTTCGAAAAACGAAAAGCATCATATAAATTGGAGAAAAGGAAGTATTACATTTAGAGGTGTCAAATAGTGTGATAAGTTGAATTTATACATGTAAAAATAAATTGTGTTAATAAATAGACAGATCTATAACTCGTTCAAAATTGTTTAGAATGAACTAAGCTAAAGAAATGGGTTATAACTTAATTCGCTCATTTCTTACTATATTTTATTTGTTTTATAATTTGTTTAAGCTAGTGAATGTAATTACTTAAAATTTCATAAACCCAAAATATAACTATGTTTTGTAATTTTTTTAAATTATAACTATATATTATTATTATAAATATAATTTAAATATTTATCACGTCACGTAATTTTTCCTTTTAATTATTATTGTACGTACAGAGACAAAAAGAATAGGTGGAGTTGATCAGTGGTGTCTTTAATAAAGAAACCAAAAATAGCAAATAGGCAGAAGTATATAGACTACATATTATAATAATATAGAGAGAAGGTATGCATTAAATTCATATTTTGGAAGATTTTGACCAGAAAATTAAAATGAGACAGAAGAATGAAAGTGACATGACATAAATAATGACAAATATTTATTTATATAGGATGTTTACATTAAATCATTTAATTTACTGTTAATAAATGATCTAATATGGTGAGACTTAATATTAATTTATCGTGATTAAGTACAAAAATGTTTTGTTTTATTTTTTGAAGAAATTATTACAGTGTTTGATATTCGGATTGATGCCCCACCAAATTTAAATATGCATCGAAATATTGTAAATTGAGTAAAACTTTTTTTGAAAAACATCATGACTCACATCTAAAATCTCTCATTATAAATGAAAGAGACAAAAACACTATATACAAATTTTTGTCATGTATTTGTTGATTTAGTGTAAATATCGAGTATAAATAATTAAGTTTTTATACATAAATGATTAAGGACCCGTTTGGCCCAAAGAATATTTGAGGAAAACTTGGGAAAAACTTGAAAGTGGTGTTTGGTCATATAACTTGGCAGATATATTTGCCGAGTATCCCAAGTTCCTAAATGCTACAAAAAACTAGTATTTTGGTGAAGTTCTAATATTTGGAAATTTTAAAAAAATTAAAAATGACCCCAAACTTTTATAATTTATAAAAAATATCCATTATTTATTAATTCCAACTAATATTTGTTACTACCTCCTCCGAAAAAGTTTGAGTTCTAATTTGAGTGATAAAATTGAGAAAATGAAACCATTTGTATTTAATGGGTTATAATTATAATTTAATCAGTGACAAGATTGAGTATGTGATTAATGTACTGTCTTGCTTATATTGTTACTTTGTTATTGTTGATTGTTATCAATTATATTATAAGGTTATTTTTTAACGGAACATATTCATTATAAAATGATAGGATAAATTTATGGGTATTTTTTATAATTTTTAGAACTTATGGGTATAAACCATATTTTTTGAAATAGTTAAATATTTTTGGAAAAATTTGGGGTCAAACACATAGTGAAACTTCACCAAAAACTCCACCCAAATATAATTTGCTAAAAATATTTGAGAACTTGGAGCCAAACGCTAGCTTAGTGAGGTGAGAAAGCATATTAATTAACCTTGATTAAGTGCAAAAAAAGTTATAAAAATCCACCTGGTGTCTAGTATTCGCGGATAAAGTACTTCTTAACAAAGATGATTATATATTTATTAAGGCTCAAACCTAAAACATCAGATTAAGAATGAAAAAGTAAAAAAAAAATATATACGAATATTTATCATGCATCTATTAATTTGATGTAAACAAATAAGCGATAATTAAGTTTTGGCCAAACACATATACAGCCCCTCTAACTTGTCCACATTTTTCATTTTGACACTTTATCTTAGCCTTGTTCCATTTTAACCCTTAAACTCCATTTTTTATGTACCATTTTAACACGAAATACTATTTTTATGATTTATTTATTTTTATATATATTCTTCAATTGCAACTTCTTATTTTAAATCGACATGTGTCAGTTAATTTTAGTTAAAAAATTTAAAATTAACAAAAAATAATTCTTTTTAAAAAATAATAATTTCTTTTTAAGAGTATTATGTATTTTTGTGTGAAAAATAACCGACGAAATTGTGTTGGT
>JAJOOO010004956.1:0-14167 GCA_029582685.1 Solanum piurae
ATTGCATGGAATCCCTCAAACCATTGTTAGTGATAGGGATTCCAAGTTTCTTAGTCATTTTTGGAAGAGTCTATGGGGTACACTTGGTACCAAACTTACGTTCTCTACTTCTTGCCATCCTCAAACGGATGGACAACCCAAAGTAGTCAACCGAACTCTTGGAAACATGCTTCGATGTATGATTAGAGGAACCCCAACTACTTGGAAAGACCGTTTACCCTTGATTGAATTTGCATATAATCGGTCTTTCCACTCCTCTATTGGAATGTCTCCATTTGAGGCATGCTATGGTTTTAAACCTTTGTTTCCATTAACCATGATTCCTTTGTCTAGCGATGTTGTTGTGAGCCTAGATGTCAAGCAAAGGGCAAAGGAGATGATGAACATTCATGCCAAGGTCAAAGAGTCCATTGAAAAGAACAATTCAAAGGCGGCCATTCGAAAGAATCGAGGGAGAAAGGAAGTGATCTTCAATCCAGATGATTGGGTGTGGGTGTATTTCCAAAAGGAGAGGTTTCCACAAGTACGAAAAGGGAAGCTAAGCCCAAGAGGGGATGGAACCTTCAAAGTACTTAAGCGAATTAATGACAATGCTTACATGATTGACCTACCAAGTGAGTATAATGTTCATAATGTTTTCAATGTTAGTGATTTATCTCCTTGTGTTGTAGGTGATCCTTTGGATTCGAGGACGAATCATTTTCAAGAAGGGGAGGATGATAACATGGGCAGCATGGATGACACTAACATGAGTGGCATGTACCCCTTAAGACCATTCACACGGAGTCAAGCAAATGATCTCCAAGGCCTACAAGCAATGTTCATGAAAAGGGAAGCATTAGAGGAGCTTGAAGGTCACCAAAGAAGGACATACAATGTGTGTAAGGTACATAAAAATGAGAAGGAAGAAGGAAATAGGGCATGTGTGCAAATGGCCATTTCATGAATTCAAGAATTCACAAAAGAAGGCAACCAAACAAGGCCCTTATCTCATTAAGGGTAAAATTGTCAAAGAAGTGTTTTCCTTATTTCCTTAGTATAAATATTAGTGTTTTATCATTTTGCAAGGTTTAGACTATGTTGAATATTGACTCTCAAATTGTAGTATCTTCTTAGTGAGTAATTAGTGAGTAATTAGGGTGAACTCTTGGGATTGCTAGTTAACTTCTTAGTTTGATTAATCAAAGTGTTACCCCTTTGTGATTCTTGGTCATTTGATTATTCTTCCTTGGGTTGAATTTAGGTTGTTAAAGTCAATTGGGAGGTGAGGGTTTTAGTCCCATGTTGCCCATAATTTCAATAGCTTGAGTATTAATCCACATATCCTTTATTTCTTTGTTTCTTTCCTTGTTTGATATTTATCATGGTAGTACTACTCTATAGGGTGCCACTTCAGGAGCAGACGGAGGTTCCAACCATCAATATGATATGTCCAATCGTCAGGATTAGGAGAACTCGCGTGATGTTATTAATGGCATGCTTAAAGTCCCTTTTTTTTTTATGTATATGCCTTACTTGATCTAGGTGCGAGTTCATTTTTTCAACTTCCTATATAGACATGGAGTTTGGGACTTATCCCGAACAACTTCTTGAATCTTTCAGTGGTTCTACACCTGTCGGGGAGTCTATTCTAGCAGAAAGAGTCTATCAAAATTGTACAGTCTTTATTTGTCATAAAAATATTATGGATGATTTAGTTGAATTAGACATGGTGGATTTGATGACATTCTAGGCATGGAGTCACTTTATGCTTGTTATGCCTCATTCGATTGTAGGACTCAAGTAGTCAAGTTTGAATTTTGTAATAAGCAGTCATAGAATGGAAAAGTAATCCAGTAGTGGCTAAGAGTCGTTTCATCTCATATCTAAAGGCTAGAAAGTTAGTCTCCAAGGGGTGCATCTATAACTTAGTCCAAGTTAATGATTCTAGTATTGAGACACCTCATTTTCAGTATGTTCCAATCGTAAATAAGTTTCCAAAAGTCTTTTTCGATGATCTTCCCGATGTCCCTCCCAAAATTTTAAATAAAACTTAACCAAACTTATGAGATATGCTAGTTAATTAATAAGGAATATATTGATAAAAATTATATATGGAAGAGATATTTTAGCTTTGAAAATTTAATTTTGTGTTTTTTAATTATTTTTTTTAAAAAAGTAGATATTTTAGATTCTTCCCGATGGCAAAAGAATTGTTTCTTCATCTATTTAAAAACAGTTTTTATTATGACCTTAAATATACCACGTGTTGTTCATCTTTTAATTCAAAGATGCTTAGAACAATAACTTTGAAGAACTTAGCAAGAAACAAGAAAGTTTAAAGAGTATTTTCAAAACTAGAAACTTAAAACTAGTAAAGAAAATAGAATCTGAAACATATTAGAAATAATATACAAAATATTTTTCTCATAGAAGAAAATTGATCCCTCTTAATGCACAGGGTGTCCTTAAGGAAATTATTCCCCTCAAGTATCAGAGGTTAATGGAATATATCCTCCCAGGTTAGAACGATCTTACTCATCAGTGTATTGATACCTAAAATCACAGTGACAGTAAAGTACATTTAGATTACTAGATTAGAAGTAGTAGAAGAAGTACAAAATTTGTTGTTGTAAAATGAGAGGAAATCCCTCTATTTTTAGACAATTAAGGGTAGTGTGAACATATGCTTATTGTGCCTTATCGAAGATGTCAACTCATAACTTTTCATAAAAGTCACAACTTTTAATAAAAGTCGCAGCTCTTCATAAAATTCACAACTTTTCATTAAAGTCACAACTCTTCATAAAAGTCACAACTCTTCATTTTCCATGCACACCTTATAAAATCCAGCAATCCCCCACATGAACGGGGAATTACTCTACAACAAAGAAATAGACAAGTGTGTATACTTTACAAGCAAGAAATAATTGCATCTGGACAAGCAGGTTTACCTTAAGCTTTTCGTAGTGAACATATGTAGGATATACTCAATCAATCGGTAGATTTGATATCTTTGAAACATCAAGCTTTGGAGTATACCTAGACAACCACATGTTACACAATAAATCATTTATTATCTATGGTTCTCACAGTTGTATTCATTTCAGTCATGAATACCTCCTAGTTTCAGGAGTGTATAGAGAAATGAGTTTTTACAATCATCCTCTATGAAGAGGCTTACACTTCACACTCACATAGGTGATTCCTAACCATGCCATTGTGTAGATACACTATTTGGTCAAATCTGACAAACTTAGAAACATAAAAAAAAAAAAAAAAAAAACTTTAAGATTTATTAACTCAATAAAACACCATAATGTTTTATCATTTTTCAGTAACATTTTCTTCATGATGAGAATGAATTAAGTTATTTGATAATGTCAAATCGTCAGTCACAACTTTGTTTGATCTCCTTGAACCTAGCTCTTGGGGATCTCCAGTCTACTAGGTAGAGTTACAGTCATGATGACTTGTTCTAAGCCTTAGATCTATTTCCTTAGATGATCTTTCAACCTTCACTCTAGTTAGGCCTTTTTATAAGTGGGTCTGAAATATTATTCTTTGACTTTAATATTTTATATGATGAGACTTTCTGTTATACATGAAGATGTATGCCCTTCCTATTGCATATTGACTATCAAAGTGTATGCGTACTGGTGCCAAAGGTTTGGGCCAAAAAAGAAAATCTTTCAAGAAATTTTGGAGTCATTCAACTTATTCATTGGTCTTATTTAGAGCGATAAACTCAGGTTTCATTGTAGAGCGAGTTATACATGTCCGTTTGGAATATTTCCAAGAGACTGTTCCTCTATTAAGAATAAATACATATCCACTTGTGGATTTTACTTCATTTGACATGATGCTTCAATTTGCATCATTATATCCTTCCAATAATTTTGGATATTTGTTAAAATACAATACACAATTTTGATTATATTTTGAATACCCCAAAACTCTTTTCATTGTCATTCAATGAGTTTGGTTGAGATTACTCGTGAACCGATTTAATTTACTAATAATACATGTTATATCTTATCGCATACACTTCATGATATATACATCGTACTTCCTAATACTCTATCATAATCCAATTGTGAGTCACTTTCGCCTTCATTCTTTTGAAGTGCACAACTCATATTTATTGGAGTACTCAAAGTATTAAAATTCAAATATTTGAACTTGTTAAGTACCTTTTCAATGCTATGAGACTATGACAATGCTAAAAAATTTGGAATTGTAAGGATTCTTATACCTAAGATCGCATTGGTAACTCTAAGATCTTTCATATCAAAGTTGCTTACTAGCATATGCTTAGTAGCATTTTATGTCCTTAATGTCTCTACGGATGATCAACATGTCATTAACGTACAAACAATGACCTTGTGATTTTGAGTGGCTTACTTGTCAACATGGTTTGATCAAACTTTGCATGTCATTGTTTGGGTGCTTGTTTTAGTTCATAAATTGACTTAACAAATTTGCATACTCTATTTTCTTTACTAGGAACCACAAAACCCTCAGATTGTTGCATATAAATTTCTTCCTCCCATTCTCCATTTAAGAAAGATGTTTTCACATTCATTTGATGAGTTTGAAGGCCATATACCGCAACTAATGCAATTAACATCTGAATGGATGTAATTCTAATTACTAGCGAGTCTGTGTCAAAAAAATTAAGACTTTCTTTTTGTCTAAAGCCTTTGACAACAAATCTTGCTTTTTACTTGTCAATAGTTCCATTGAATTTCGTTTTTCTTTTGAAGATCCACTTTGAATCCAAAGATTTATTTCTCAGAGGAAGATCAATCATCTTCCAATATGATTGCTTAAGATTGAATCAATCTCACTATTGACGTCCTCTTTCCAAAAGGATAAATCTGCACAAAATATAACTTACTTGAATGTATGAGACTCATTTTCAAAAAGAAATGTTGCAAAATCAAATTCAAGAAAGTAGATGTCCTTTGATGTTTCGTACGTCTCTGAATCTCTTTATTAAGTACATTCTCCTTTGATTTTTTTTTTATTGTGCCTTATTGAAAATGTCACAACTCTTTGAAAAAGTTATAACCTTTCATAAAAGTTGCAACTTTTCATAAAAGTCGCAACTTTTTATTAAAGTCACAACTCTTCATAAAAGTGACAATTTTTCATTTTCCATTCATACCTTTTATAATACGACACTACGTTGAAAGCCAAAATTAAAATATTGCCATAAAAGAAAAAAAAATCATCTTTTAAAACAGACTAAGAAGGAAAATTCATTCCTTTTTTTGAAACAGACTAAAGAGAAAAAAGAAAAAATTAGCTAACTAGTCAAAATAACTAACATAATTATTAAAACCATCTACACTTCAAAATAATTATTTAAAATGTCAATATGATAATTTAGCAAATAAAATATATAATATAATTCATTTCCCTTTCTTTTATTTCTTAGCAGGTTAGTTCCTAACTTAACTCATATAAAGCCTTTATTTTAAGCACATAACTAATTTTTCTCTACCTCACTCTCATTCTCTCTCTAATTTTCCCGTGGTTTAATAATGGTGTACAAACCACACAAAATATAATTAACAAGGCTAAAGCCGCAGAGCGACGACATAACCAAAGGTGACCTGCCATTGTTCCTTCCATTATCCCATTGAATGCCAACAAAATTCTTCTCATCTTCACTTTACTGTAGAATTTAGAATGACAGGAGTTCATTCTATGTGACTTAAACACTTAGAAAGTCGAAGTCTTGTAGAAAATCTTGATACAATTTTGTTTTTGTTTAAATCTTTCAAAATATTTGTTTGTTTAGTTGCTTAGTAAATTCTCCAATTTCGATTAGGGTTTTGGATGAGGAAAACCTGAAAGATCCCTCTCTAATGGCCGACTCTAAGAAGATTACAAGAGGCATTCTACTTAATCATCAATTTTCTTGCGACTTTTCATCTTTTGATCTATATATGTAAGTGAATATAGATTTAGATTTAGGTTTGGTGAACAAAAAAATTGGAAAAAATAAATATAGCATACGAAGAGGAAGAAGAAAGAGAGAGTTAGAAAAGAAGGTTGCAAAAATTGTATTCATACCAGAATTGTATTCATATTAATCTTTGTTTGCCAATTATTTTTCTTTTTCTCAGCATTTGTATTTTTCATTAAGAACATTATATTTATTTTTTAATTTGTAGTCATTTCAATAAATATGCCAAATGAATTTGTATTTGTTAAGCATAGATGCATCATATTTCTTTCACAGTCAATTTATATTATTTTTTTTAGAATATTGTATCATTCCTCAATTGATTGTATTATTTTCACTATGTATACTAAATTTTTTTCATAGCCATTTTCAGAAAGAATGAAAAAAATCTGAAAATTTGGTTAAGTTATGTTAAGTTTGAGTTTTGGATCAACTTCAAATGATCATAAATCCCATCTCAGGATGAATTAGGTGTGCTACAAGATACCGTAGGAAATATCTTTGAATTACCTTTCCAAGGCCGCCAAGTTTGCGCGATTTCGAGTTCGTATGAGGGATATATGCCCATTTGAAGTTGGGTTGTCAAGATAAGGAAAGTCAAAACCGGATTTTAGAGGGGTATTGTGGTCTTTTCACTACCCAATTATTTAATTTCATTTTTAGTAATTAAGTTGGGGTCTAAACTGATTGGATTCAGTTTACGCTTCATCAAAAAGAGTTAGGGTTTTTAGAGAAGAGAAAAGAAGAGGAGAAAAGGCAAGGAATCGTCAAGCTCTTGAAGCTAAGATCGTGGATTTCGTCAAGGGGTGATCCCTACGAGGTATGTGAGATCACATAGTGTTGGGTTAGACCACTCATGATTAAATTCAGCGTATTTGTATTCTTGAAAGAAAAGTTGTGAGATTCTTGATGTGTTTTGTTGAAAGTTTCGTTTGAATCTTGATTGTTGAGTTTTGGAGGAGTTCTTGAGGTGGTTTGATGAGATTTAAGGTTGTTTATGAGTTGTTTCTTGCACATTTTGATTGTGTATTCAATTCTAAGAATTTGGGAAAGGAACCATTCGAATCTAAAGGGTTTAGAGTTAAAAAACGAGCAAGAATTTTTTGGGGAGGGGGTCTGGGGCTCCGCGCCAGCCCGAGCGCCCCAACTTGTGTTCTGAAGTTTGGCCTCTGGGGTGCCACGCCAGCTAGTGCGCCTCAAGCCAGTATCTGAAGTTTTGCCTCTGGTGCCCCGCGCCACTCAAAGCGCCAGGGATGCCAGGTCTTCTACCCTTTCCCACTTCTTTCCATTTGAGTTCCCTAGCAACGTACCTATATTTTCTAGTTGATTTCTACACTCTAAGGTACGTCTAAGCATCATAAAATCATCCATAAACATGATTTAGAGGCTTCATAGACAGTTAGTTAGTTCATTTGTCATTATCTTGTTATTGGCTTATGTTCAGATTTGAGTTGCCACTTTGGCTAAGTTAAATGTTTATTTCTAAAACATTCTGAGTTTAGTTTGAGACAGTTGAGTTATCTTAGCTTGCATTTGAATTTTCTTCTTAATGCTTAAAGTCTTCCGTTGAGAGTCTAGCCAGGCTAAGGGTTCGCTTGGGGCCAGCAATGGTTCTCGAGTGCCAGTCCCACCCAGGGTATAGGCTCGTGGCGTGACACTTAAATCGTATTCATATGTAATGATTAGATTAGATTTGGATACAATTAGTAATATTTTTATAATACAAATAAAAGAAAAATATATTTGTGAGTCATGTAATACAATTTTGATCACTGAGATACAATTTTTAGTTTTCATTATGAAAGTAAAATACATACATAACTCAACCATGAATACCTTTCTGTTATATGAATGTGGGTCTGTATTTATTGATGATTTTGTATTCAATTTTTGTGGAATACAATGTAGTTATGCATATAGGGTCATGTATACCTGATCAATTTTGTATTTCACCAATTATATCAAAGTTCCAGTTGGGAATTCCTTCTCCAAAATTGTTCAACGAAATTCCATACCCGTTTTCAAAATTTTCTTCCCAAACAGAAAAAATGCAATTAAATCAAATTCACTTCAACAGAGATTGAGTATTATCATTGGAAGTTTAAAAATCGATATTGGAAACTTGATGAACCAGGGGATGGGTGCCCTATCATTTTTTCTTGAATTTGTAATTGATGAGAATTTTAAGTGATATGTTCCCTTTTTTAAATATTATCTCCCCTAAATTTCTCTTTTCTATAGTATTAAATAATTGTATTCCTTTAATTAAAACAAATAAAAAAACATAAATTAGATACATAACAAACTAAAATATTGACATTTTAAATAAATAGGAGTATTAAAAAAGTGGCTTAGGAGTCCTATTAAATTCTAAAATATTAAGTAACATTTTGAAAATTCTCCCATAGAAAAATAAGTTAGTATTTTTTTAAAAAGAGAAAAATATGTTAATTCTTTTTTTTTAATACTGATAAAAAGAAAAACAATTCATTTCTTTGGAATGGAGGAAGAATGAGTCTTAATAGGCAAGACACACTCTTCCTTTTTTGTCCGACTCATTTAATTTAACTGAACACTCGTTCAAAATTAGAGCTCAAACTCTTCCTTCCTACTGATCAAAACTTCCAATGGCGTATCAGTTACACCACAATACCAAACGCAAGTTCGATGATTATGCCGCCGCAGATGCCTGGATGAGATATGACGAAACCATTCCTCTTTCTCTATCATCCCCCATTCAATTCTTCGTTCGTATGTTTTCCGGCGGCAAAACCCTGGTTCTTCAAGCCGATTCCTCCGACTCAGTTGCATCAGTTCACCGGAAAATCCAATCGATCACCGGAATTCGATCAATTCAATCGACCTCCGGTGTACCACGAATGGAACAGCGATTAATCTACCGCGGGAAACAGCTTCAGTTGCAACAAAGGTTATCAGAATGTGGTATACAAAACGATGACACCCTGCAACTCGTCGGAAGAATGAGAAGCACGCGCCATCCTCACACGTGGAGGCTGATGAATGACTTAAATTCGCTTATTCATGACCTCTGCAACTGCTATGACAAGACAGATGTTAATGCTAATGTCACCTGTATGATGAAGATGCTTACAAATTTTCTCAGAATGACCCCAAAGGATGGCGCAGATAGATCGGAGCAATATCTCCAAATATTTATTGACTCCTCTGTTCCTGCGGCTCTGGTAAAACTTTATGTATCTCCTTCTGTAACTACCAAACAAGCTACTCATGAATGTATTTGTCAATTTATAGATTCATGTAAGACACTTTTCGCCAACCCTGTAACCGTATATAGGCAGTTTGCTCCTATATTGTTCGAGTTTTGTAAGATTCTAAGAGGGGCTGTGGGTGTTGATGATGCTTTGTATATGTTTTGCCGGAGTAGTTTAGCTGCAATGATGGAGGGGTATGTCCATGATGTCAAGTGTATGTTAAGATTGCAAGATGTTTTTCCTTTTGTTCGTGAGTTGGCAACAAGGTTATCGTGTGCTTTAGAATTGAGTGTGCAATCAGCTGAGTTTATACAGTTATCAGACAGCGATGTGCGTGAGTTTATTAAGTTTATGCATCCAGTAAAGTGTGCAATACGGCGTCAACAATCATTTGGCAGTCCGGTCAGTTTCCCTTCCTTGATGCAAAGTCAGGCAGGAAATGAAAGAATTGAGATTGAAGGCGTGCATCGTGTATTTTGTGACTTGCAGGAAAAAATGGAGCTGTGTCTTAAGAAACTGGAAAGCCAGCTGGGTTTGATAAACAAAGAAAGAGGTGAGCGTATTGTAAGCTATTGGCCCCTCTATCTTTTAATTCTAAAGGAGTTAGAAAGCATTTCAAAGTTGTATAAGGGTTTGGAGGAAATGTTTTGGGAGAAGATGAGGCAAAGAAGAGTTGAATTGTGCTTTCTGATGGTTAGACTTTCAAAAAGATCTACAGATTATCAGTGGATTCTTGAGCACAAGGAGGTAACAAATTTTAAGATAAGGCAGCGGTTTGCCTTGAAGATGCTTCGAGAAGGGAGGCACAAGAACGAGGAGTTTTACGAGATGCTCATTTGCAGGTCTCGTTTGTTTGAACAATCATTTGAGTACATTGGACATGTGAATCCTAGGTCGCTGCGAGGCCAGTTGTTTATGCAATTTGAGAATGAAGAAGCTACCGGGCCTGGTGTATTGAGGGAGTGGTTTTCCTTGGTATGTGAAGCCATTTTCAACCCTCAGAATGCTCTATTTGTTTCATGCCCAAATGACGGTAGAAGGTTTTTCCCAAATGCAGGTAAGCTTTTGTTGACATTTTGTTCTCATTTATACCTTCTGTTAGTTTTTGGATCTAAAGTTGTCGAGTATGAAAGATGTTTTTATCTGATTTTTCCTCAAAAATAGATAAAGAGTATGAGATAGAGGTTGAATCTTTGTGAGTATGAGTATACGTATTATCTCTCCCTATGTAAACCATGTAAGGTTGCTTGATGTTGCTTCTCATACCCTCATAGCATGCTTTGAGGTTCAACTCTTTCATGAAACCCATGTCTGAGGGTTTTACTGCTTCGTTGCTACATAAATTAAGTAATTCCAAAGTGCATTAATCTATTTCAAGTAATGGTAAGCGAAATGGAACTTGTATAACTAAAGATAAAGGAATGAGGACACACATGTTTGTGGAAGGAACTACAGAAACATGAACTATTCATTATTCAAGGGTTGAGGATAGGAAAAAAAAAGATCCTGATATGGCAAGATAATACCCGCTAAAAACAAAAAATTCAGATTGTTTAGCATCTTTTTGTGTATCAAAGCTCTGCCACACTCCCCTTCTCAGATTTGTGTAACTATGTAGCCAACCCAAAAGAAGGATAGAAAATCCTCTTTAGAAGGAAGAACAACTAGGACAGCTTTTAGAACAACTGAGCAGCAGCCCCAACCTACAGCCCAAGCCTTATACTGTGATTGGTATATTTACTATCAAGTCTTGCTATACACTCTTGACCAAAGGTAGGTTATTCCCTTTTGTTGTTGGCCATGGAGAATAATTTGGGTGCCTAGGGAGGTATGTCTCAGATAGAATAATTTCTCGATGAAAGGGATCATATCTGCAGTAGGTGAATCATCTTTTCCTCCATTGCAAAAAAGTAGCGCATATGGAGCAGGATCTTTAACTTGCTAGGGTTACAATTGCATCATGCCAAGGCTGCAGCAAAAATTCTTGCAGAGTCAGTACAAAAGACATCTTATCATGAAGACTTAGGATACCAGTCTGGCAGCAATCTGGTGGATCATCTAGAGAAAAGATACTCTTGGTTTGAGCTTAAATGCATCCTTTTTGGTGTTTCATGGTAGATGTAAATGACAGTGAAACCATACTAGACTTCATAAGTTCATTTACTGTCCATCAGTAAAAGCTGAGTTTTTGTTTCTTTTGTCACTTCTTATTGCTAGGTCCTCTCATAAATAAAATTTACATCTGCTCATCAGGGGAAAAAATCATGAAGAGCAATTTGTGGATTATTTAATCTGGACTAAATTGTTAGGACTAGGAGTTGGATGGTTTGACCAAAATCCATTTTGTAGATTGGAGGAATGAGTCGCTTGCGGGGGAAATGGCTCTTGTAGGTAAAAAATCAAAGTTCGACTGCAAATGCACGTTCACGGTGAAAGTAAATTGATTCAAGTGATTAAAAGTCATGCATTAAACGTACATAAATTCAACCTACCTCTTGGATGAAATTGAAGTGCACCGTATCAGCCAAATTCAACCCCAGAATCCAAATATTCAACAAATAATAATGAACTAATGTAATGACTCAGGCACTCAGCACAATATGCCACACCACAAGAAGCAACTTACAACAAATGATTTGAGAGAACTTGACTTCATTTAAGCAACTGAAAGAAATCATTGAAACTAAGGAATAAAGAAGTCGTTGCTAATTTGAGCCTTCACATTTGCTTTGCTCATTTAATTTTGTGTTGTGTAGAATATTCTCTTCTTCCAATAATTTCCATCCTTCCGTTTACAAAGTTTTAAGCAATGTCTCTTTCTGTAGGACTTGCTAGGTTTCTACTTAATATAGTTTCTGGATTTGATTTCTTTTCATTACTGTGTTATTGTCTGGATCGGTTAGAAGTTGGGATTTTGGAATAGGTTTCAGCATTCATTGTGCCTGGACAGATCCCTAAAGTATGTTGTAAATATGCAACAACTGATAATTTTTAACTCATTGTTTCTGCTTAGATGTGTGCATGAATAGATGCTGATATATTTATAATGTCAGCCTGCTTGAGGAGATTAAGCCATTCTAACATGCTGAGGTTTTAAATTTAATTTTGTCTCGATTTAGTTCTCATGTTAGTATATTTTCTTAGTTGTGTTATTATTGATGTCCTTTGGTTCTCTGATTCTCCAATCACACCAGGCAATCAGATAAAGTTCATGAAGTAATGATCGAAAGAGTTCAAGTCTTATTTATGGCCATATCAGTTTTACCTTGATATCTTTCTCAATAAAGCTGCGTAGTGTACTTGGATTGTATGGCATATGAATGAGTATTCACTAGCAGACTAGCTGGATTATCATATTTTTCCTCGTTACAATATGCTTGAAACACCTGGGAATATACTCCACCAGAGTTCTATAGATTTAGGATGAATCTTGCACAGCTGCATTTATAAGATGGTTGCAAGCTGTTCGATATTATTCTCTCTGTTACAATGTAAATAATCCTCATCTGCATTTTGTGCTTGCAGCATCTAAAGTGGACCCCTTGCACCTTGAGTATTTTACCTTCTCCGGCAGGATGATTGCTTTGGCCTTGTTGCATAGAGTACAAATAAGCATTTCGTTTGATCGTGTGTTCTTTTTGCAATTAGCTGGAGAGCATATTTCGTTTGAAGACATTAGGGATGCAGATCCCTACTTGTACAGTGGCTGCAAGAAGATACTGGAGATGGATAAGAAGATGGTGGATGAAGATATCCTAGGCCTAACATTTGTTTGTGAAGATGAAGAATTGGGATCCAGGAAAGTGGTGGAGCTTTGCCCTGATGGGAAAAATATGATAGTGAACAGTGAGAATAGGGATAACTATGTTAATCTTCTTGTTAAACACCGTTTTGTCACATCAATTGCTCATCAGGTAGCCCATTTTTCTCAAGGTTTTGGTGACATAATTACTGACCGACGGCTCCGGAAATCCTTCTACCGGATCCTAGATCATGAAGACCTTAACAAGATGCTTCATGGGAGTAAAACTGTTGTTTCTGTAGAAAACTGGAAAGAACATACAAATTACAATGGCTACAAAAAAGATGATCTTCAAATATCCTGGTTCTGGGAGGTACTTATTTCTCGTCTGCTCTTAGTATGTTTCCAGAGTATTAACTATCGAGATGTCTACACCTTTGCCCCTTTGATCTTCTCTTTCTTCATTGTTTTCGGATGTGGTAGATTTTTGAACTCTTTCGAAGTTATTATCCTGGCAGCATTTTCAAAGTTTTCTTTTCTATTGCTGCAGATAGTTGGAAGTATGTCGGCTGAACAGAAAAATGTGCTTCTCTTCTTCTGGACTTCAATCAAGTCTCTACCTGTTGAGGGTTTTGGTGGTCTAGATTCTAAACTTCACATCTACAGAACCTTAGACTCTCATGATTACTTGCCTTCCTCACACACATGCTTTTACCGCCTGTGTTTTCCTCCTTATCCGTCTATGGATGTCATGCAAAATCGTCTCAACATAATCACCCAAAATTATGTTGGTTGCAGCTTTGGTGCTGAGTGATGTGCAAATTTTTGGGTTGAACTTGTACATGTGATCTGTAAAGTTCTTAAGTAGATGTAAGAAATGCCAACCTTCTGAAACTTCACTTCCGTAAGAAGGTATCTTTGCTTTTTGGTCCTAGTAAGTGTGAGCAATGCGGCTTAAGCACTCTAATTGCCTAAAGCTAAATGAAATTCAAATAGAAGCTTTAAACCTTTTTCCAAATACATGATATATTTTTGAGCAACTTTCACATATAGCAAACACAAAATTCATATTTGTATGATATAGCAAACTTTGCATAATTGCGTTCCATAGCAAACATAATTATGTATATTTCGCTATACATATACAAAAGAAAGCAGTTGTATAATCTGCTTTGGTATACATATACAAAAAGATCAATTGTATAAAGTGAGAGAGACGAGTGAGCGAGCGAGATC
>JAJOOO010004957.1:0-15816 GCA_029582685.1 Solanum piurae
AGAAGTGTATCGCACTCTCTACAACTGAGGCAGAGTATATTGCAGCTAAGGAAGCTGGCAAAGAGATGGTATGGCTGAAACGATTTCTTCAAGAACCTGGATTGCATCAGAAGGAGTATGTCGTCTATTGTGACAGTCAAAGTGCAATAGACTTGAGCAAGAACACAACGTATCATGCAAGGACAAAGCATATCGATGTGATATATCAATGGATTCGTGAAAATATAGAGGACAGATCTATGCAGGTCATGAAGATCCCTACTAGTGAAAACCCTTCAGATATGCTGACCAAGGTGGTATCAAGAGACAAGTTTGAGCTATGCAAAGAACTTGTCGGCATGCACTCAAGCTAGAAACTTAGATCTACCTCCTTCAGGTGAATGGGTCTGGAGGGGGAGATTGTGGGGTCCATCCCCATGTGCCATACTTTGAACAATTCTCACAATTTCAAAGGTGGGCAGATTTGGATATACATGTGCTGATTTATTTTTCAGCTTTCCTCAAAAGTCAAATATTGGTAACCTGTGAAGAAGAAAAAAATTATTTTTCTTCTGTAGCATATTTGGAGGCTACTGCATTTGTTCTCTATAAAGGGAGGGTCATTCTTCATTCTAAAATGCACCAAAAACAAAAGAGAGAAAAGAAGAGTGAGGCATCACAGAGGAAAATAGTCTGTGAGGAAAAAAAAGAGTGTGAGCGATATTGTAGTGAGGTGGGAAAATCAAAAGAGGGTTATTTCTTTTGAGTGTGTAGTGGTCTTTGGAGTTTTTACTCAGACCTACAAGTGTAAAAATCCTTACTATAGTGATATCAGTTGCTCCTCTCGGGCCGTGGTTTTTCCCTTATTCAGGAGGATTTCCACGTAAAATTTTGATGTCATTATTTCTCTTTTTATTCTTGTTGATTAACCGTATTGTTGTGTTCCGCTTTTATTGCTTTTATTATCGCAAATATTATTTATGTTGCAGGTTTATTCCCAACAATAAGCTTCCCAGAACATCTCCTTTTGTTATGAGTCTCCCTATGCTAGGCTCTATAAATACCACCATATGTATGATAAATAACACTCATCTGCAAATTCTTCTGCAACACCTCGCTCTTTGTATGTCCCTTTTTGTTATAAATGTAATATAATATCCTTAACATCAAAAAAAAAATATCACAGTTAATAATATAAAACTGTAAAACCTTTGAACTTTAAGGCCAAGAAAGACATAATTAATACTTGAAGTTTCAAAACTATTGAGGATGGGAAGACATCATCTCTTTGTTTTCTACTCCAACAAAAAGAGCTCATAATTTTGAAATCTAGTATGATTTTGACTTACCGTCGAAACACCAAACCAATGATTAAGAGTATTGAGAGTTTTCCCTGATTCATGTGTCATACGGGCCATGGCTACTCCCTCAGCTAAGTTACCAACTCTCCCACTGACTAATAATGCTGCTGCGGCATTCATTATCTAAATTTTCATTTACACAGAGGCGTAGCATGATCATATTTCACTAATGATGACATGTTAAAATATATTGTTTAAGTTACATAGTCAGAAGGACAAGCAGGTTGAATCAGGCGAAAGGGTTGATTTCAGGTTCTCCAGTTTTCATGTCCTTAAGATACCATTCCACATTCTTTTAACAACCTTTAAATTTTTCTATTGAAAACATAATTTTTCGCTGCTATGTATGCATGTGATCTTATACTTTCTCGAAGCTTCTGTTTCCTGTGTTCATATTAGTTAGATACTATTGATAGTGTTAGAAATATTTTTCATCTGATCAATCTAGAAAAAAATTGAACATAAGAAATCTAAAACAGGGGTAGTAATTTGAGTATGTAATATAATAATAATATTGTGTTAAAGTGTTGTCATATGCTTCTTATAGAGTAATATACTCTTCATGTTTTCTCTTTTATTTGTAGCATAATATTTTTGATCATGGGTTCATCTTGGATTAAGCTGTTACACTTTCTAAAGCAAATAAATCAATGTGTTTTGCTTATTGCCTTTGCAGGTTTGACAAATGTAAAAGATGAAAAAATGGAGGTTTTTTAGTCCAAGTATGAGCTCTAAAATGTATGTGATTATCTTCCGCAAACACTTTTAGCTAATTTAATCTCACATTCATTTTCTGAATAATTTTACTCTTTCCATGTCCCTCATTAGAAGTAAAACAAACATTTATTTTGTATTTCACGAGAGACAATTCCGTATATATGAGATATAGGTGAGACGAAGAGAAGCTGACTTTTTTAGTATGTGCCCTTTCTACGACCCCTAGATTAAGAAGCATAAGGATAGGTAGAGCATGAGCTCTTGAAGACTAAGGTTTTATTATATGTTAATGCAATAAAAGGATTTTCTTAGCGGTTTATACAGCACACCAAGGTAATACTATGTTATTCAAACTCAAGGTCTAGTTTGATTCCAAAGTAAGAAATGAACTTTTTGATTTAGAACTACCTATATTTTCTATGCCTTGGATTACATTTAGCCATCATACTTGAGGGCTCAAAAACTGCATTTGTTATCTCAGGTACAGATAATTGCTTATGGTATGCCTTTTCAGATGAGATCACAAGGGCACATGGTACCAGGCATATATATATATTATATTTGCGTGTTAGAAAAAGAAGAGAAGGAGAAAAAGATTACAAGAAAAACTTTTCTTAATTAGTTTAGTTGCTGGGTTTTCTTAAGGAAAATATTTTGTTTGTTACTTTCTGGCTCCTAGTTTTAATACTAGAAGAGCTTGTTGAATCATGGGAATACACCTTAACCGGTGAAATATCCTTAAGGACAGTGCCATAGGCACACCTCAAGCTACGAGATTTCTGTGATTTCCAATATTTTTCCAACAATAATTGAAGTAGATATAGACCATTATTATAAATAGATATAGATTGATCATCAAAGTAGATGTATATATTTAGTTGAGCCTCAAAAAAAAATACAATGGTAATTAAAAATTAATAAAAAAATATTAATGATTGGTTATAATTGGAGATTAATTAATTGGGAGGACATGGCTTTGTGCAATAGCAAATGGAGTTACTACACTCTCCAAATTGAAAGCCCTCACTTTGGCAGGCAGTTGTACACTTTGCCTGTTCTACACATGGTCCCTTGAATGTTTTGCTTGCTTCTTGACAAATATTTGCCTCTGTCATAATAATAATAATAAAAAAAATAATAACAAATAAATTAAAAGAGAATAACAAATTTGATTAATTCATATTCACGGTGTGTAAGGTTCATATATTTTATATATTAGATTCAAGATCACCATTTAAGGATGGAGAGATCTAATGCATCAACAGTGGCGGAGTCAGGATTTTTAATAAGGGAGTTCAAAATCTGAAAAAATAGACACACGAAATAGCCGAAGGGGGTTCGACATCTACTATATATACCTAAAAAATATTTTAACCATGTAAAAGTCATATAATTTTCCGCCAAAGGGGGTTCGGATGAACCCCTAATCATAAGATGGCTCCGCCACTGTGCATCAAATCGTATATATCTCAACTAGTTTTATTTTTCAGTCCATATGATATTGCATACTTGCATTATGGTTTAACAAAATCTGAAATAACATGTTTTTCTATTTTTAAAAGCTAAAACTCGATACATGTAGATAAAGGTGATGGGATCCTAAATAACTTCACCACAACTAATGTTAATAGTTGATTGAGTGATTATTTGAAAAAAAATATATATATAAAAAATTTAAAAATATATTTTTCTCTCTTATCATTTATTGATTGGTAAGAAAGCATAAAGTAAAGAGATGATATACCTGTATTGCCCATGAAAAACAGCACAAGAAGAAATACAACTTTAAGCAAAGACAGAGAGGGTGCCATCTTCTTGTTATTATTTTTTTTTGGTTGTGATTTCTTCAAAAGGTATTTTTGATCATGAAAATGATGAAGCATCATGCTCATCTTATATAGAATTAAGAAATGATTAACTTACTTTTTTTTTAATGAGATTACCTTTAGTTATTTGGATAGTAAATCTTTTTATGTTTAATGAGTTTTCATCCCTTTAATTATTTGGATAGGAAATATTTATATGTTTAATGAGTTTCCATACCTTTAATTATTTGGATAGTAAATCTTTTTATGTTTAATGAGTTTTCATCCCTTTAATTATTTGGATAGTAAATATTTTTATGTTTGATGAGTTTTCATACCTTTAATTATTTGGATAGTAAATCCTTTTATGTTTAATGAGTTTTCATCTCTTTAATTATGATCTGGATACTGCTACTATTTGATGAGATTTCTTTTGTATTTTTTAAAAAAAAATATATATATACAGCCTAATGTATCACTTTGTACTGGGGTGGACATAAATATTAAAAATCAAAATCGCATTGAATTAGACTAATTTGGTTCTTCAAAAATCGGACCGGATTAGACTAGTATATTTTTGAATAATTAATGTCACTATCTGATAAATATTTTAATAAATAATATAATAAAACAGAGAAATACAAATTAAGTTATGATTCTGATATAATCTATTCAGAAAAATTGCTAAAAAAAATTCTTGCTGCAAAACTCCTCATCCACTCATAACCTCCCCTAATTAGATTTCTTCACTATCGAGTTTCCTCTCAAGCAAGAACTAGCGTTCCAAGTTTCAATTCTCCATTCCAAGAATAAAACCAAGGTTTCCACTCCATGTATGTCTTAAGGTTAAATAACACTCATCTGCGAATCCTTTTGCAACACCTCGCTCTTTGTATGTCCCTTTTGTTATAAATGTAATGCAATATCCTTAACATCAAAAAAAAAAATGACAGTATAAAATGTTAATTTCATGTGTGATCGCTAAATTTTAATGTTCATTGTATTTGTAAAGTTATAAAACTAAATGTTGTATTATCATCGATAGTAAAGTCACAAAGTTATTATTTTTTTATCATTAAAAGTAATTCTGTGTTTTCTTCCTACATTAGTTTCTTTTGCCATTTGCATTTCTACATAAAGAAAGAAATCTGCAAACCAACAAGGCATATTCTTCATTTGTTCAAACTTTATAGTTCTGCCAGAAAAAGATAGCCACACCATCAATTGAAATCTGTATTTCAGTAGTATGATTTTGACTTACCGTCGAAACACCAATCCAATGATTAAGAGTATTGAGAGCTTTCCCTGATTCATGTGTCATACGGGCCTCGGCTACTCCTTCAGCTAAGTTACCAACTCTCCCACTGACTAATAATGCTGCTGCGGCATTCAGTATCTAAATTTCCATTTACACAGAGGAGTGACATGATCGGTAAGAGTTCCAATTCTATACATTGTTATGAATTTACAATAACAAGTAATCTGTCATAGCAAGTCCGATATGGTAACTTAAAATATCCAGTTAAGGCATTAATTTTTTATACTGTCAGTATATAAAACTTCTAATCCATAAGAAGGCTAATCATATCATCCTTAATAAGAAACACATTGTCCCATTCAAGTAAAACACTTGTAGTAGTGTAGACATAGACTTTCTTAATTATAGACTTTGTTGTCTAGGATAAAGCAAGACTTTACACGAAAATATTTACCAATTTAAACAATCGATGAACAGTACATGAGCTGAATTTTGCTCCACCGTCTACTAGCTGATGATTGATGACCTTACGAGTTACGTGTCACAAGTCTTAACTAATTATATTGCTACGTCTAAGATATCGTGTTAGGTCCAGGTATAACATTTGAGAGAAAAAGGTATAATCTATGTAGTGTCACAAATAACCACTAAAGAAAACACTTAGCATGAAATGATCAAAGAGGAATACAATGACTTACTAATGCATCTGCAATTGGCCCCCTTTCACCCGAAAGCACACGCCTTAGTACTTCAGCATTGTACTCTGGCCCTCCCCCTTTAAGGTTCCTTAAAGTGCAGCGAGGTATACCAAAATTGACTGCAATAATACAACTTATTTTCTTTTGTTGGAGTCAAAATGCAACAACAACTGAGATGTGCCTCAAAATGTTACCTTATTTTGTTTTGTATTACAATCAGTAGTAATTACTGCATAAGCAATCAAAAGAAAGTGTGCAGTTGCAAAGCCAATTAAAGTGCTAATCAAGTGAACTTTTACTATTGATGAAGCATCATCTCTACTTCGACTAATTTTAGTATGGGCCAATGTTATGCTATATATTATTTTTTCTATACTCGTGGTAGCCAAAATTACCATCTTGTTAAATCATAAATGTTCGCCGCGGAACTTCAATAGCAGGTTTACCAGGACAGCAGGTGTAGTAAAGTCAGTATACAGTCCCTCTCAATATACAAAACAGATTAGAGAACCCAATATAGTTTTAGCTTGAACTCTATAGTTGTGTTTAAACTTTACTTAATATGTATAATAATTAATAAATCAAAAATCCAGTAAGTTGTGCTCTGAATCTAGAAAACCCATAAACTTAAAATCCTAGCTTCCCCCTATGCTTGAATTATAGAAAAAGGATTCTTACGTGGATCGAAAGAGAATTTCTCTATCTTTTGAGGTGTAACATCCAGGACAACTCCAGGTCCTGCATGTGCATTCCCATAGCATGATTGATAATGCCAAGTAGAAGCTTATATACATAATACAAACAGAACTTACCAAGAGGACTCATTTCATCTAAACCTTCAGAATGAACAACTAACGCTCTCTTCATGCCATAACTTTGTAGTGCTTTGGCCATCTTGCTGACCTACACACGACATGATGATCAGTTTAAACGCACGCACACACAGAGTCGTATTTTGTTAACGGAAGAAATTAAGCTTACTATATCTTGTTTGTACACTCCAACAACAGCAAAAGGTACCCAAGCAGGGTTCAGCAAAGGTCCTAGGATGTTAAATATAGTCTTCACTCGAAGTTTCCTCCTCACAGGTGTCACTATCCTCATTGCTGGATGGTAGTATGGGGACATCATGAAACCTATCCCAACTTCTTCCACACATTTCTTCACCCCCTATTCCATTTAAAATCATCTCAATTTTTACCTTGTTGGTGAGGGTTCGATTACGTAAATACTTTTTAGTTAATTACATAAACTCCCTTTCACTCACCTCAGGATTTAACTCAATGGCGACTCCAAGGGCTTCCAAAACATCAGCACTTCCACAAGCAGAAGAACTGGACCTATTCCCTTGCTGCATATATAACTTAGCTCATTAATTACAACTGAAAAACTCCCAATAAATAATTAATGTTGTCAATCTAACCTTTGCAACTTTAGCACCACAAGCTGCAGCAAGAATAGCTGCTCCCGTAGAAATATTCACCGTATTGGCACCATCACCCCCCGTTCCAACTATGTCCACACAGTCATTCAGGCCTTCAACCTTTCTGCAACATTTGATCATTGATCTTGCTAGACCTACAACCTACATTATTTATTAAGCATGAAAAAGTGAGAGATTTACTCATTCTACGTACATACAATTGATGACATGATAAAAATATATATGTACTTCTCGAAAGGTTTCTCCTTTAGCTCTTAAGAGAACAAGAAAAGCACTAATGAGTGCTTCACTGCCATCTTTTAGCAAGAAATCCAGTGATGCCTCTGCTTCTGCTTCATTCAAGTCCTCCTTATTCAACAACCGCTCCATCAACTGCAAAAAGTAAAACAAAAATACACAATAACCCTGTACAGCAGCTGAACTAAGTATATAATGAACCAAAGATACTTGGTCTAACAAGCAAATTGGTATTGATAGGATCTGTAGCACAACAGACGGAGCTTTCGGAAACCATGAGTGGATGTTACAATGGGGACACGTTATAATACATTATGGAGTGCCCTTTATCTCAGATCACTCCCCTAATGCAAATGACATTACATACACTCGATAGTGACCTGAAAGTTCGATTTAAGTTTTTTAATGTGTGGGCCGAGCATGCAGATTTTCTCCCTATTGTGAAGCAGACCTAGGACCAGACTTTAGATGCACAAAGTATGAAAGGTGTATGATGGAAACTTAAAGCTCTGAGATCTAAATTCAGACATTTAAATAATATTTAGTTCAAGGCAATTACTCAAAGAATGATACTAGCTAGAGAAGATCTCAAATTGACTCAGGAGAAGATCATTATTCAATGCATAGATTTGCTGCTCGAAAGAGAGAAACATCTCCTGATTGACTTGGATAAATGGTCTTTAATTGAGGAAAGTACCATCAGACAGAAAGCTAGAGCTAAGTGGATTAAACTTGGTGATTCGAATACCAAGTATTTCTCTGCTTTGATGAAGGATAGAACTCAGAAGAAACAAATGTTAGAGCTCAAAGAATTCTAGACCTCAAACAGTGAAAGAATTTAGGCCTATTGCCTGTTGCTCAATTTTGTATAAGATTATAGTCAAGGTCTTAGCAGCCAGGTTACAGAAAGTGATAGAAAGTTTCATTTGTGTTGCTCAAGCAAGATTTATACCTGGAAAGAAAATAGTTGATAACATCATACTTGCTCATGACCTAGCCAAGGAGTATGGCAGAAAACAGGCTTACCCACGATGCATGATAAAGATTGATCTCCAAAAAGCCTATGATTCAGTCGAATGAACCTTCCTCAAGCAACTACTGGAAGGTTTGGGATTACCATTTATCTCTTGGATTATGTTGCAATCAGTAAATTATACAATCATGATCAATGGAGAAACAACCAGTCCATTTGGTGCTGCAAAAGGTCCGAGACAAGGAGATCCAATCTCTCCTTATCTTTTTTCCATTGCAATGGAATGCCTAAGTACGAAGCTAAATGATTTCAATCATGTGAGAGGGTTCACCTACCATCCAAGATGTGTTAAACTTAACATTACTCATTTGAGCTTCGTAAATGATCTACTATTGTTCTCTAAAGGTGATTTTAACTCAGTAGCAACCTTATATAGTGCATTTGGTCAGTTCTCTACAACATCAGGATTACAAGCAAACTTAGGGAAAAGTGCTATCTATTTTGGGGGAATGACATAAGTAGTAAAAGATAGAATTGTGCAACACTTTGGAATGGAAGCAGAAGAATTACCATTTAAAAACTGTCCCTCTATCCATAGAAAAAATCTCATTCATCCAGTGGCAACCATTAATAGAGAAGATAGTGAGCAAAATCACCTCCTGGACAGCCAAAAAGCTCTCTTTTGCTGGGAGAACACAACTTGTACTGTCAGTGATATTTGGAGTTCAATATTATTCCAGATGCCAACTAAAGTACTTAAGTTTATTGAAGCATACTGTAGAAGCTTTGTATAGTCTGATACAAAAAAATTACAAAGAAAGCTCTCGTCTCCTGGGAGAAGGTGTGTGTACCTAGAGCTTGTGGTGGACTAAATTTCATAAACATGGTCATTTGAAACAAAGTTGATATTGCCAAGACCTATTGGAATCTTACTCATAAAGAAGAAAATTATGGATTAGATGGATCAATGAATACTATACAAAGGAAAAAGGATTGAGGATATTAGTATTCCCTCTCAGGCATGTTGGATCATCCGAAAGATCTTAGAAGCTAGGGAGGTTGTAGCACGGGTGAAACTAACCATCTCTGTCAAAAGTATTACCAAGCAGATTCATTCTCACGTCTCCCTGTCTATCCTAAGGTGACATGGAAATGCCTAATGTATAAAAATGTTGCTATACTTAAAGCTCAGTTTATAATATGGGTGCAAGTACATGGAAAGTTTCTTACTACTGATCGATTAGCAAAGTGGGGGATTGACGTGGAACCAGATTGTGTTTTCTGCCAGAACTCCCATGAATCTAGAGATCATGAATGTACCTTTTCTAGGCAGCTGTGGAGTAGAATCCTATTATATATGGTTGGAGACACCTATTATCCAAGCCACAACACAGGAACAACACATGGAATGGGTGATAAAGAATGCAAAGGGAAGAACAATGAGAGCTCGGGCCTTCAAAATCCTATACACCCTGAGTGTGTCTATGCCATATGGTTAGAGCGGAACCAGCGAGTCTTTGAGAAGAAAGCCTGGCTAGTGAGTTTTGATATAGTTTTTTTTTCTCTGATGTGAGATAGCTAGTATGTCAACTAGCTAGTTATAGATCTGTAATGTTGATGCTTTGGTGATTAATACAAAATGTTAGTTACCAAAAAAAAGAACCAATAAAGATTAGTTTTAGATATGACCAACTGTAACACTAAAGTTACAAAAGAAAAGTAATTGAACTTTATCATTGTAACAGCAAGGTCACTAAATTTTATTCACTATAAGATAAAATGTATGTTGCGATGGATGTATGGGTATACTAGGAGTGATAGGATTAAAAATGAGGATATCCAAAACAAGGTGGGAGTGACTTCGATGGAAACAAGATGCGAGAAGCGAGGTTCAGATGATACAAGCATGTGATGAGGAGAAACACGGATGCCCTAGTGCATAGGTGTGAGAGGTGGCCTATGGATGGATTCAGGAGAAGCAAAGGTTGACCGAATAAGTATTGGAGAGAAGTGATTAGACATGACATAGCGTAGTTGCAGCTTACAAAGGACATGACCTTAGATAGAAAAGTGTGGAAGACATGAATTAGGGTAAAAGGTTAGTAGGTAGGAGTGTATTGTCTTGTTGTCCTTACTAGTAGTCATATATACTACTCTTGTAGTTTCTTGTTCTTCAATTTTATTTGTTACTATCTATTGTTTCGTGTAGTTCGATTATAGAATTATTATTGTAGTATTGTTCTGCTATTATTTGTTGTTTTTGTTATTATCTATATATTGTCTCTTGTACTTCGATTACGACTTTTTCTAAAATGTTCTTGTCTCTCTACCTCACCTCTGGGGTGAGGTAATGTATGTGTACTCTCTATCCTCCCAAGACCCCACTCTATGAAACTACATTGGATATGTTATTGTTGTCACGATAAAATGTATCCATCAAGATGACTTTATTGTTATATTGATAAAGTTTGTGATGTTACAGTTATGCGTATTAAGATTTAGTTACTTATAATATGATAAAATCAGTCTTATTTTACTAATATAGTAGGTATAGCTCAATAGTTTTGTGACTATCTATTAGAGTACCCATATGGACCATATGATATTGTCACTCAACTCTTTTGTTAATGCACCAAAGTCAAAAAACTAATTGGTCAGTTCAACAATTTTTTGTATCAAAAAGTCATTCCACTTTGTCTATAAGTATCACATTTTGTTTTCCCCTATTGATACTTAGCTAAGAATGAGTGATTTTTTCATTAATAATAAATTAAAAGTGCAATAAAGTTGAAGGAGTATGTATTAAAAATGCTAACCTGTTGAGATGATAAAATGGGAAGGTGGAGTGAAGATGGAGAGTGAGGCAAATGCAAATCATTAGCTAAACAATTCAATCTCTTACTTTGGAAATGGGGAATTTTGCAGGAAAAAACAATGGGGTTGAGGGTCACTCCAAACACCGGCATTGTTATTGTTAGTAAAGGATGTAAGGGTCACTCAACTACACTTTATTATCTGTCTAACCCATAAATGCACTTGCATTTTGATATTACTTTACTCCCAACTACCCAAAAATTATGAAATCAATTCAATGTACCCCTCACTTGCTCAACCTTCCTAATTAATACCATGCACTCTTTTTATGTCACTAGTGATTTTATTTGTTTGGACATTAAGAGTGTGTTTGGTGGGAAGGAAATGTTTTCCATGAAAAATGTTTTTTCAGGAAAACAAGTAGATTTCTGACTTATTTTCTTATGTTTGGTTGGTTAGTAGAAAATATTTTTTAGTGTTTGTTTGTGAATGAAAAAACATCTTAAAGAAAATATCATTTATTTTTTACTAGAGAGTAGAAAATACATTTTAGGAAAATGATTTCTGACCCGGAAACTAACCTTGATAGTCGATTTAGGACATGACCCCGACACGCGAACTAGGACACAACCCCAACAACCAATCCAAAATTTGATCCTGAGATCTGACTCAGGACCTAATCCCGACTTTCAATCTGAAATACGACATTCGAATTGAGACCGGATATTCGACTCAGGACCTTATCTTGATACCCAAACTTGAACCGCTCGATCAATCTGAATTACGACTTCAACACGTGAATTGAAACCCGACTTGCAAATCAGGACACAACCCTGACAACCAACAATCGATGCAAGACCCAAGATTATACTTTCAAATTGGAATTTCGACCCCAACTTTTGAACGGGATCCAACTACACCCGACTCGGGACCTAACTTTCAAACTGGGATTTAATTTTTTTAAGAAAAAACACAATATCTTAAATTTCTTTTGTGCGTGGGGAGAGGGGGTTGTTAGGGGGATTGGGGTAAGGTGGGGTAATAAAATATATATTTTTAAAAAAAAAATTAATTTTTTTGTTGTGGGGCTGGTTGGGGGGGCGGGGTGCTAGGCTAGGGTCAGGGTAGGGGGTGAGGTAGAAAAAATACAAATTGAAAATATTTTTTAAAAACAAACTTTAAAAAAAAATTGAGGGGGCTGGTAGGGGTTGGATAAGTGTGGGTTAAAGAAAATGAATATTTTATATTTTTAAAAAAAAATCAAAAACAAACTTTTTAATTATTTTTGTGGTGGTAGCGGTAGTCAGGGGTTGGGCAGGGTGAAAAATCAAGGATAAATTTTAGGAATCACATAGTTTTAATATGAAATTACAATATATCCCTCTTTAGTTTGTAATTAAATTAATCCCTTAAAAGTAACACAAACCGGATACATAATATGTAGTTCGGATACATTAAAGAGTATCTCTGATACATTATAACATAAATCAGATACGTATGTAGCTCGGATACATTAAAAACTAGCTCGGATACATAATATGTAGCTCAGATACATTAAAAACTAGTTCAGATACATTATAAAATAAACCGGATACATAATATGTAGCTCGGATACATTAAATATTGGCTCGGATACATTAAAGATATAAGAGATTTTAGAGATTTTTAGAAATAGAAGGGGATATTGGAAATAAGGGAAACATAAGACATATATTTCAAAAAAATTCCAAAAATCAAAGAGATTAAAATTTAAACTATTTTTCAAAAATAAAATTTAAAATTGTTAAAAAAAATTTGGTTGGGGTAGGGGTAAAATAAATTGACTTTATTAAAAAAAAAATTATTTTTTTGAATGGGGAGGGTTGGGGTACAGGGTGAGGTAAGAAAAAAATTGTAATTTGAGGTTGGAAGAGAGTTTTGGAAAATATTTTCCTTAAATTTTGAAGGGAAGTCATTTTCCTTAAATTTGAGGAAAATAAATTGATTTGGAAAATATTTTCCAGAAAATGTCTTTCTTCATACCAAACACATTCTAAAATTATATTATTTTTTATTCTTCTTCTTCTATTTATAATATTTTTCATTTTATTTGAAAATTATTGTTTTGGTTATAAAATTTTTAATTAAATTTGAAGTTTGATTCCAAATTTGAAGAACTTCCCGACATAATTTCGAATAAAATGCTCTTTTCTTTCCTTTTGCAAAAAGTATATCAAACACAACTCTAACTTTAAATTTTTCAAAAAAATAGAAATAAAAATTATATTTATGATCAAAAGCTTGCTAAATTTAGAATCTATTATTTTTCTAATACTCCAATAATAAAATTATCAAAAGGGTATACTTTTATTAAAACCAATTTTATGATTAAATATTCCTTTCAAACGTAATCTAAACAGAAGAAATTATAACTTCAATCACAAGGTTATTTACAAAATTTAAGATTTCCAAAACTACCCCTACTATAAAGTAAAATGTTATAAAAATATTTAGCTATTTAATTTAAATATTAAATTATATCATTTTAATAAAAATGTTAATGACTTTTACATTTTCTTAGATTAATTCCTAATCAAAACATCTAATTTAATAATATTTATCATCTATAATCTATATGTATATTAAATTTAGGTCTAACCCATCGGTGGCCCCCTAAAGTTGACATCAATTCTCACTTGGACACTTCAACTAAGTTTTGTTCATTTTAGACACATCATGTCATTTTGACACTTTTTTCACAATTAACAAAAATATTAAAGGGAGTGTAACTCACTCGCCGATGACGTGTCAAAGTATCAAATTAAATGAAGACAATTGTCATTTGAAACCAAAACAATTCTTTAACAATGAATTTTGAATAAAACTAAAAATTAGTCAATGAATCAACAACACCTGGCATTTTAACCCAAATAATTATTAAAGAGGATTAAAGCATTTTTAAAAAAAATACTTTGCAGAACTCTCCCCACCCACGCACCCCCGACCCTAGTCGTCTTCTCCAGTAAATTAAACCCAACCCCTTTCGTCTTCTTCGCCGACTCGTATCTCAATGCTTTTTAGTTTTGTTAGTACGAGGATTCCATTATACACTAACAAAGTAGTCATTTTCTTAGCTTCTAAACTAAGGACCCATTTTTATGAAGAATTGAGATAGTAATTAAGGTCAAATATCACACAATCAATGGTCAAATCTACAACTGTACTTTTTAGAAGCTATGAAGAGTGATAAGCTGAGAAGAATATTAGGAAAAAAAATTGTTAGTGAAGTCGTAATGACGACTTTCAACCACATAATTTGAACAATCATGATTTAACAATAAAATTCTTCACCAATTTGACCATCAAATCTAATCCACATAGAGATGTGTATTCAACTCTAAAATCACCTCTCAATACTTTTCACCATTGAAGGACCTTAAGGCCGTAGGAAAAATGGTGGCCAAAAAATAGGAAAGAGAAGGAAAATATTAAATAAAAATCGGATAAAGATGTCTTTCACGTGCTTTTTTTAAGAGTATTACACTCACCATATCATGTCAGCAAAAACTGTCAAAATGATACAATAGGACCTGACATAAGGTGTCTAAAATGAACAAAGCCTCGTTAAGGTGTTTAAGTGAAAATTTGTGACAACTTTAAGGGGTACCGATGGGTTCAGCCTTAAATTTAATCATCATATCATCATCATATCATATCATATCGTCATATATCATATTTATATGAAAATTGGAAAGCACCAAAGTGCAAAGTTGATTACCATTTTACCCCTACACTACTAAATTATTACACAATCATTAATGTTTCGATGAAAAAAAATAACAGATCTTTTTTAGGAATTTCAAAGGTTATTTTGAAATTTACAAGCAATTTAATATGGTTCATGTATTAGCAAAATGTCACGTTATCCAAGAAAAAATGTTAATATTCTCATGGATTTATATCATGATTTGCACTTATCTAACTCTCATCTATACATATTCTCTTATAATGTTTGGATTATCCCTACATTTGTCATCTATAAATATAAAAAATATTGGAGTAAACAACATCATGTGATATACAAGGAATGGGCAAGCTAAGATTTAGGGATGAACAAAGCATTATTTTTACTCTTTTGTTTAGAAGAACAAAGGTGAATGATCTTCACGAAGGATATGCTTTTTTCGTACATTGTTTCCTTCTTTGAATGTAAAATAAAGGGTCATGCATCAAAATATAAGTTCGTGACTCTTTATTAATATACTTGTGTGATGTAATTTGTAAAAAAAAAATTATAATTTACTTGATCTTTTTAACGATTAAATTATTGTACAATATTAATTGATTATAAAAGTTATTTAATTTATTCTTATGATTTTATTAATTACTTATTTGTGTTTATTTTTTGTAAGGGGTGTGTAAGATAGAATATATAAAACTACATTTTTTTATCATTTTTTTATTAAGGGGTGTACAAGATTGAAACACAATGAATAATTTGAACTGGAGAAAGTAACATATAATTAAATTATTAATAAATTATTTAATTCA
>JAJOOO010004958.1:0-14415 GCA_029582685.1 Solanum piurae
ATAAAATTTTGAAGTTGAAAATAATTTTTAAAAACAAACTCGATTTTTTTTTTGGGTGGGGGGTGGGCGGTCGAGGATTGGGATGAAAAATAAAAAATTTGAAGTTGAAAATATTTTTTTAAAAAAAATGTAATTTGAAGTTGGAATAGAGTTTTGGAAAATGTTTTCCTTAAGTTTTGAAGGGAAGTCATTTTCCTTAAATTTGAGGAAAATGAGTTGATTTGGAAAACATTTTCCAAAACATTTAACCCAACCAAACATGAGAAAATTGAAAAACATTTTCCCTTCATACCAAACACACCCATAGTTGAACATGTAAGGCAAGAACCTAGATGCAAAATACTATCAAAGAATTTATCTATTATCTTCTCATTGATACAGCAGACCATCTATTCTTATTCCCTTTCAATATCCAACCATCGAGAGCATCTTATTCACTACTAAGCATTTTGAAATTCAATATAAATAACTTATAGACTTATAGGTCAAAATGGCAAATGTCATCTGGAAGAATATGTAACCTTCGAAATTTAATTAAACTTTTCAACCAATTTATGATCTTAATTACTCCCTCCATTTCAAAAAGAGTGACCTAGTTTGACTTGACACGGAGTTTAAGAAAATAAAGAAGACTTTTGAATCTTGTGGTTCTAAATTAAAGTTATGTCAAATGTACAAAATTGCATTTTAATCTTGTTGTCTTAAACATTCCACGTGGAAAGTTGAAAGTAAAATGTGTTAAAGAATGACAAAAGTCCCACATCGATGGTTAATGAGATGGGTGGACTCCTTATAAGGCTTGAGCAATCCTTCTCCCTTTGAGCTAGCTTTTGGGGTGAGTTAGGCCTAAGACCTAATTTAACATTACCAAAAAAAGAAAGATGTCATTCTTTTTTAAACAAACTAAAGAGGAAAGGAGATCATTCTTTTTGAAACGGAGGGACGTAATATCTTAAGCTACTTAAACACAAATTCATTGAAATGGATAGCAACAGAAATAAGATGAGTTACTACACTGTCTATACCTAATTAGAAATGTTTAGAAGAAGAAAGTTGAATAAGACTTTTCTCTTAAAGTAATTTGTTTGTGAGAGACCTCAGAAGGAGGAATATACATCCAAGGTATTGCAACCCATTTTCTCGTGAAAGTGGGAATCGATATGTACAACACTTTTAATAGGCTATAAGATATGATTGCACACAATTAACATATACCTTAATTAGGTGGAGAGACTAAAACAGAACAAATATGATCCACCAAATATAGAAGTAATTAAATTGGACATGCTTCTAGTAAAAACCTCAAGAAATAAATAAATTTATATAATCATTTTGGTTATAAAGTGAGGGTAAAAGAGATAGAAAATTGTATTTAATTGTTCTTTGTATAAGAAAATTTATATTCAATACATAATCAAATTGACTTGTAGCGAAAAACATGAAGATTAACTATCAATCTTATTATTATTATCTATCATGGAAATACTGCAAAATACAACATATAATCTAACCATAGCCTGTATGCTTTGTTCATTTTAAAATGAAAAGATCCTAAGCTCCTGTACAGCCTAAACCATTTTACCTATATATTCTTCTAAGTACTTTTAATACAAACTTGAATTTGCTAAGTTCACAATAACAATGAACTCAATTACAACCTGACTCAAGTTCTTTATTCATGTAATGACCAACTAGGGGCTGCTCTCCAAGAATGAGACACCTAAAACATGAATTATATCACACAAGAAGATAAAGCAAGTCACAGTATAGACCGAATGCAGCATTGAACTAAACACAGGCCTAAAGATCACAAAATAAACATATTCAAAATGTTATCTATTGATATAGAAGAGATGTGAGGCATAACCTTGAAAGCGTATAATAGGAAGGCCTACTAACTGAAAATCCACGTTTGAATGAGAGTTGCAACAAAATAAATAAATATACTAGGAGAAAAACTAACATTTTGAGGTGCAAATCTGTTGACATTGAAACTGAGGCAAAAGTAAGAATAACTTCATGGTTGCAAACGTTGGTAGCATTTAGACAATCTGCCATCAAGATTACCTAGCCTTTGTCTCACTTACGTGCTAAAAAAATAATCGTCATATCCTCAAAAACAGAGGGACAACTGAGGGGCATTATGGGATATTGGCCTCTATCTTACCTTGTATCCTCACTTATTGCTTAATTGAGATGCCATACCTACAATTCAGATTTTCTATCAAATTATACTTTATACACTTGGAAATGAATCCTTAAATCAGTAGTCTAAGTATTTTAAATAAATACATGAGATCGCATGCTAGCGGATAAGAAAGAACTCAATATTCACACAATTGAGAACAACTTATTAATCTGGATGTCAAGTATACATCAGGATACACTTACAAAATTGGAAGAAACTAAATGTTTGAACCTTTTATCAAATATCCATAAACAGACACAAACGATCAAATCACAAAAAACCCCTATATTTTGACAAAAAGACTATATAATCAAAACAAGAAAGAGTGTTTTGCAATGGTCAAGAAATTAGAATGGAAAAATCCTCATTTTTTTAGCGGGTCAAGTACAGTAAGTCTGCAATGAACTTCTATTCCGATTCAAAACAGTAATGACACATCTGCCTCTACATGCGAAAGAGTATCGACAAAAAACTTCTTGCTTTGGATGTAGCTCAAGAATTTTGTCATGGAACAATGAATAGCTAACTGAAGAGAAGATTCATAATTACACTGAAAGAAGTTGTAGGAAGGTCAACAGAAAAACGAAATTCCAAGGTAATTTTAGAAAAGCAAAACAAAAACCCTAAGGACTATTGAACTTAACTAAAGGAGCTCAATCAACACCATGAATGAAAGATCTAGAAGGGAAGAGAAGAGAGGAACTTTGTATTCTTTGTATGAAAAATGTTAAGCGTACATGATGAGGGAGTAGCTACTTATATAGTTCTGTAGCTAACTTCCAGAAGGTAGTTATAGCAACTTTTACAGAGAAAGACTAATCTACCTTTTCTGTTGCTAACTAATATCAACCCTTAATGTCACCTACTTTATATCACAACACTCCCCTTCAAACTAGGTGGTGCAAAGATATCTAGCACTCCTAGTTTGGATAGTAGGTGTTCATGTTGAAGTCTAGATAATCCTTTTGTCAACACATCTGCAGGCTGGTCTCTTATGTAAATATAGCTCACAGTGATTAGTCCTTGTTGTAATTTCTCCCTTATAAAATGACAATCGATCTCAATATGCTTTGTCCTTTCGTGATACACTGGATTTGCAGTAATTTGAATGGCTGCTTTGCTGTCACTATACACCTGCACTGGTAGTTGGACTTCAGCTCCTATTTCTTTCAGCAAACCAAGCAACCACACTAATTCTGAGACAGTGGAGGCAAGGCTCCTATATTCAGCTTCAGCTGAACTCTTTGACACTGTTGTTTGCTTCTTTGCCTTCCAAGAAACTAATGACTGACCAACCTTCACCATGTATCTTGTTACAGACTTTCTGGTCAGCACACAAGAAGCCCAATCAACATCACAAAATGTTGTCACCAAACCATCTGAACTGCTGGATAACAATAAACCTTGTCCAGGTTGTCTCTTGATATATCTGATTACTCTTAGTGCAACATCAAGATGTGACTTCTTTGGCTGCTGTAGGAATTGACTAAGAGTTTGTGTGCTAAATGTTACGTCAGGTCTGGTCATATTTAGATACAATAGCTTGCCAATTTGTCTTTGATACATTGTTTGATCCACAAGTAGATCCTCTGTCTCTTCTTGTTCCTTCTTTACATGTTCATCATACAATTTTGATGTCAGTTTAACATTGATGTCAATAGGTGTGCCTGCAGGTTTGGCTGCTGTCATGCCAACTTCAGATATAAGTTCAAGAGCATACTTTCTTTGGTGCATCAATATACCATCAGTTGATCTTGTGAATTCAATTCCTAAGAAATACTTTAGTTCACCTAGATCCTTCATCTTGAAAGCTTGTTGTAATGCTCATTTTGTATCTTCTATTAGTTTTAGACTGCTACCAGTGATCAACATATCATCCACATACACAAGTACTATAATGATCCCATCTTCTGCTTTGTTAATAAACAATGAATGATCATGTTGACTCTGCTGAAACTTTAGTTTGAGAAGTGCTTCAGTCAACTTATGGTTCCACTGTCTAGGTGCTTGTTTGAGACCATATAGGGATTTAGTCAGCCTACATACCTTCTCCCCTTGACTGACAAAGCCCTGTGGCAACTGCATATAGATCTCATCATCTAGCTCACCATGTAGGAAGGCATTAAACACATCCATCTGATAAATATGCCAATGCCTTGAAGCAACAAGAGAAACAATGGTTCTAACAGTAACCATCTTCACAACAGGAGAAAAAGTTTCCTTGTAGTTTATTCCTTCCTGCTGACTATACCCCTTAGCAACCAACCTAGCTTTGAATCTTTCCACCTCTCATGTGGATTTATACTTCACTTTAAAGATCCATCTACAACCTATAGGTCTCGTCCCTTGTGGTAGATCAGTGATCACCCAAGTGTTATTACTTTCAAGGGCCTGAATTTTAGATTGCATAGCATCCACTCACCTTTTATCTGTAACAACCTTAGAGTAGGTATCAGGTTCCCTTATTATAGAAGTTGCAGCAATGTAAGCTTGATAAAGGGAGGAGAGATGATCATAACTCATATAGTTGCACATAGGGTAGGGAACAAGTTTATTGAGAGTACATGAAACAAAATCCTTCATCCATAATGGAGATTGTTTAGGTCTAGAAGATATTCTAACAACATACAGCATCTTCTAACAACAGACAGTCTAGAATTGTCATCAATAGAATTTGATGCTATAACACCAGTATCTACCTCAGGAACAGGTATGACATGACTTAAAGGCAACTCAGACTCCTTTTGTTGATCATCATAAGGACAATTAGTAGCAGGAACATAGGGAGACATCATATGATCTAGTCTAGGAGGCAAAACTGTAGAATCAGGCATGGAGTCTGGAAACACCTTATCAATTGGACTAGACATCTGATAAAAAGGACCTGTTACTTAGATCAAGTAATATATATCCTTTCTCAATTTATGAATATCCCATAAGAACAGTAGACCTGGATCTTGGTAGTAGCTTGTTATGCTCAGTCAGTTGTTTAGCATAGCACAAACATCTAATGGTTTTGAGATTAGTCAATACTAGTTTTCTACTATATAGCCTTTCATAAGGTGTCTCAAAACCAAGCACACTACTAGGTAACCTGTTAATGAGGTATGCAACAACTAACACACACTGACCCCAATAACTCACTGGTATACTAGCCTGAAACTTAAGTGCTCTTGTGACCTCAAGTAAATGCCTATGTTTCCTTTAAGCAACACCATTTTGCTGAGGAGTATAAGGACATGATATTTGATGAATAATACCCATATCTTTGAACATATTAACACAGACAGAGTTCACAAACTCAGTACCATTATCAGACCTTAATATTTTGACTGCCTTCCCAAATTGAGTTTTAACATACATAAGAAACTCTTTAATAGAAACACAAACAACTGATTTATGTTTGAGCAAAAATAACCAAGTCATTCTAGAAAAGTCATCAACAATGGTAAGAAAATACTTGCTACCATCAACTGTAGGTACATCATAGGGACCCCAAACATCAACATGTATCAAAGCAAAGCAGGCTACAGTTTTAATACTACTGACATGAAATGCTAGTCTTGTTTTTTTGGCATAAGGACATACAGAGCATTTAGACAAAGTACATAGATTTTGTTGATTCACAGCAAACATCCTTGCAAGAACTGTAGAAGATACATGTCCTAATCTTTGATGCCATAACTCCATATCTACTGGTTTTGTATTGTTGTTAGCAAATGCAACTTCCCTCTCATTGCTGGTACTTGCATTGTTATTTGTTAAGTGCAGCTTTAGTAAATATAAACCACCCTCTTCTTTACCAACTTCCTTCACCTTCGCACTGTAGAGTTCCTGGAAAACACAAAAATTAGGAAATAAGGTGACATAACAACCTAACTCCTTTGTGATCTGACTGACTGATAACAAAATATATTTGAAGTCTGGAACATGTAATGCATTAGTGATGATACTTCTGGCTCATAGGACACATGAACCAACATGAGAAACTTGAGTGGTAGTATCATTTAGAAGATACACAGGTTTCAATTCTGGAAGCTTTGACACTGAGCCTTTCACCATCATATCTAAGCTAGAGACCATATGATTTGTTGCACCTTTATCAATAATCCATACTCAACTATGATCAACAACAAAAGAGTCCTTACCTGTAGTACTAGCAGTATTGCAAATAGAAACAGTAGGTGCATCTGACTTCTGTTGAACCATCTTCAAAATATGATCATATTGATCCTTTGTAAAAGTACATCCCTGCAACATCTGTTGAACCTCTTTCTCAGTTTTACTAATTTTGAGGTTGACATTAGATCCCTAAGAAGAATGTTGTTGTGGATTAGATGGAATTCCCCAATCTGGTGGGGGAATGTTGGTGTTGAGACCATATGTAAAGTTGACCTGAGCTGATGGATACTGATTGGAGTGAATACCAGTTGGGGAAATTGATCCCCCTTGCACCTTCCTTTTTGACTTAAAATCAAGAGGATAACCTACCACTTTGTAGCAAAACTCTTTGCTGTGACCTTTGCATTTGCAAAAATCACATATTAGTATTAGTATTGAATTCCTCTTAAACTTCTGATTCACACCTGAGTTATTACTAACACCTGAACTGCTACCAACTTTTGAGTACATAACAACAGATGGATCTGAGCTAATAGAAGTCATTCCCAAGCTAGTAGTACAATTCACCACAGCCTTTTGACATTTGTCCCCAACTATCATAAAGTACACATGATTGATTGTTGGTAATGGATCTAGCATGAGAATTTGACTTCTAGCTTGCTGATATGATTCATTTAGCCCCATCAGGAACTGATAAACCTTCTGCCTGTTCATATGAGTTACAAATCTCTTTGAAACCTCACAGTTACAACAATGAGCTGGTACTAATATCTCAAACTCATCCCACAGAGTTTTGAGTCTTGTGTAATACTTTGAGGCAGATGCAGTACCTTGTTGCATAGATACAATATCTTTGTGCAAGCTATAGGTTCTAGAACCATCTACTCGATCAAACCTCTCTCTTAAATTAGTCCACACATCAAATGCACTAGAGGCAAAAGCAAGTCCACTCAATAACCCTTTAGATACAAAGTTTAGTAACCAAGACAACATAATTGCATTCACTCTTTCCCAATGTCCCCACAATTCTACACTATACATCTCTTTCTTAACAGTTCCATCAATTAACCCAAGCTTATTCCTTCCTAACAATGCTAGTCGAATAGATCTACTCCATAACATATAATTTTTGATCTTAAGCAGTTGAAACGAAATCAAACTAATACCACTAACATCAGTAGGATTAAGAAACAGGGGATGATTGTAGTCAATACCTTGACCTTGCACAAAACTGCTAGTTTGAGGAACAAGTGGTGCAGATTCATTCTGAGGTAAATCAGCTGAGCTACTTCTAGGTGCCATTGATGATCTACTTGAGCTTCTTCTTGCGGAACAATTAACTAACAGTTACCAGAAAATATAAAATCCAGCATTATCTCAAGCTACGATCTGTATCCAATTTTGATACAACTCTATGAATCGATGAATCAACCAATTGATTCTTTGATCCTTTGACAAATACCAGCTTCAGATCTTAATCTGACTGAAGCATGAAACTCTGATACCATGAACATAACTAAAGGAGCTCAATCAACACCATGAATGAGAGATTTAGAAGAGAAGAGAAGAGAGGAACTTTGTATTTTTTGTATGAAAAGTGTTAAGCGTACATGATGAGGGATTAGCTACATATATAGTTCTATAGCTAACTTCCAGAAGGTAGTTATAATAACTTTTACAGAGAAAGATTAATCTACCCTTTCTGTTGCTAACTAATATCAACCCTTAATGTCACCTACTTTATATCACAACAACTATGAAAATCAATAATTTAAAACTAACAAAGAACGAAACTTATCTTCATTTGTACAAGCCGTAATCGCAGTCACCATATTTGTGATCGTCCCACTTGTTTCTCTGCGTGTGAAAGAAAATACATTGAGAAAGGTAAGGGTTTTATTTTTCTAAGGGTGAGACAAGAGTATTGGGAAAAAGAGACTGTAATGCCAATGCCCTATTTTTAATTAAATATTTAAACTTAATAACCAAATATTATTTAAATGAACGGTTATTGTCCCCTTGTCAATATTAATATTATATTAAAAAATAACATTTAACGACCAAAAAATGCTTTGGTCGCTATACATAACTTATAACGACCGGATCAATATCCCTTCGTTAAGAAATGGTCATTATACGTTATGTTTCTTGTAATGAAATGCATCCGAGAACAATGAAAAATCTTGAATTTTTGTAATTAGAGAAACTTTCGAGATAGAATATAATTAGCCCCAAATATATGGAGATTGAAACAAAATCTCACAACCCACCCACCCCTGTTGTTCATCATGTATTCCTAGGATACTTCGAACAAAAACTTTGAAAATTTTGATAAGAAACAACAAAGTTTAAAGAGTATTTTCAAAACTAGAAGATTAAAACTAGTAGAGAAAATAGAATCTGAAAAACAGATTTGAAACATTATACAAAATATTTTTCTTAAAAAAGAAAATCGAGACCACTAAAATCACAGTGTCCCCTTAAGAAAATTATTCCCCTCAAGTACCCGAGGTTAATGGAATATATCCTCCCAAGATAGAACGATCTTACTCACCGGTGTATCGATACCTAAAACCACGGTATCAGCGAACCACTCAACGGCAGTAAAGTATACTTAGAATACTAGATTTAGTAGTAGTATAAGAAGTCTAGAAAATTGGTTCTCACCTTGTTGAAAAATAAGAGGAAACCCTCTATTTATAGACAACAAATGGTAGTGTGAACAAATTTTTATTGTGCCTTATCAGAAAGGTCACAACCGTTTGAAAAGTTACAAGCATTCGGAAAGGTCACAATCTTTCATAAAAGTCACAACTTTTCATAAAAGTCACAACTCTTCATAAAAGTCGCAACTTTTAATTAAAGTCACAACTCTTCATAAAAGTCGCAACTCTTCATTTTCCATTCACACCTTTTAAAACCCAGCAATCCCCCACATGAATGGGGAATGACTCTAAGACAAAGAAACGGACAAGTGTGTATACTTTAAAAGCAATAATTAATTGCATCTGGATAAGTAGGTTTCCATTTGAACTTTTCATAGTGAACCTATGTCGGATATACTCGGTCAATCGGTAGATTTGATATCTTTGAATCGTTAATCTTTGGTGTATACCTAGACAACCACATGTCACACACACTACTAAAAAAATAGCGTTTAGCGACGAAATGTAGCGATAGAATATATTTCGTCGCTATATAACGACGGATTAACTACGGAATAAATAACGGATTAACTACGGAATAAATATTTTGTCACAATAATAATAAGCAATTTTTTTTTTATTCTATAGCGACGGATTGACGACGGACTGTATATTCCGTCACTATTTATTAGCGCGAAAAGTTGGCGCTTTAATATTTCCTACGAATTTAACAACGAAAGGGCTGCGACAAATTGAATTAATTTTGAGCGACGGATTAGCAACGAAAAATTCGTCGTTACGACTTTTAGAATTTATTTATAAATTTTATATTTTGTAGCGATAGAAAAATCCGTCGTTAGTTTCTATTCTAAATAAATTAAAGATGTTTGTTAGCAACGAAATTTGTATGTGTCGTTAAATCCGTCGCAAAATAAAATAGAAATTTAGGGATAAGTTAGGGCACACAAAAACACAAAAATTCCCTCTCAGTTGCTCTCCCACTCTTTCTCTCTTCTGCTCTTCAACTATTCCTCTCCCTCATTCTTCAAATACTACAAATAATTGTTCTTTCACTCTCTTCAATGTGAGAAATCAAGTGAGTTGTACTAACTTTTGTATACTCTAATTTTGAGTTTATTTTTGTTATAGTAAGATTGGGTTTTGATAATTTTGTAATATGAGACAAGGGTTCTACTAGGAAGAATGATTTTGCCATAATCGAGTTACACTTAGATGCAATTATGGTTTATTTTAAGAGATTAGTGATATTATAAAAGATGTCAAAAGCAGATCTTAACATAATCACTTTTTGTTGTTAGTAATCAGCTGTGAATAAGACTACTTTTTTGTTGTTAGTAGTCACTTTTTCTATCTGGGTTTTGCTTGAACAACAAAAAGATTCTGAGCATTATTTTGCTATGCTTGTTGGGTCTTTGAGTTATATTTTTAACTTCCGTTTGTATTTTTCTATTTTGAAATTGTTAATTTGAAAAGTTTAGTTTAGGCATCGTATAACTCATTTTATGAGAATATATATTGGTGTTTAAATTCTATTTTTTTTCTATTTTAGAAGGCCTTATTGCAGCTTATGAAAAATATGTGGAGTTTGTTTCTTCGTGAACCTGTTTGTTGCCTGTTTGTCCTAAGAACAACTAACCAAGTAAGCTCTCCTTCTCTATCTTATTCTATTTCATTTTTTTTGGATTGTCAAAGTCATGACTTATAGAAAAAATGTTTATTTGTGATAGTCGATTAGTAATTTCGATATGTATTTGGTAGCTGATTCAATTATAATTTTTACGTATTGTCAAACATTGTCAAATTAGATACAAGTGAATGAAAATGGTTCAAGAAAGAGAGTTTTAGATAAGCATTAACGTTATCAACCTAAAGAAGTTGTTCACAAACTAAACAAAAAATGATTTTCTATTCACACACATAATTAAAGAAATGATTAATAAACAAACAAAAAATGACATCTATTGCCATCAACTTTTTTTTCCCACACGCAAGGAAGTAAATCAAGAAGAGACTAGCAAAATTTTCATCCAATATTTTTATATGTACCTAAATTTCTGCAGTAAGTCTATCAAATTTTGGTGTATCTAAAGATTTTTTCCTTGCTCCATATCAAATGAAAGATTCTTCTTGAGTTCTCGTTGTCATACTTTGTTGGATTAGATACAAGTGATTGAGATCTCTGATGGTTAATCAGATTAACATGTCTTTCACAAATTTTAGATTTAATGTAAAGTATGCAAAGTTCAATTTTTCATAGCAATTAAGTAACTGCTTGCTTTCTCTGCTCTACTTTTCTGTTTCTTTTCTTTGTGCTCCTCTATTTATGTAAACAAATTCACATGATCAACATACAATGATATTTAAACTTTTATTTTTTCTTTTCCACAAGGTGTTATTATGGTTTGTGGAGAATATGTGGACCTTTTCTTCTTCGTGAACGTGTTTGCTGCTTATTTATCCTAATAACAACTATATCGAGTTTACGTAAGTTCTACTTATCTCTCTTAGTCTGTTTATTTTTTTGGGTCGTCCAGCTTTATGCTTGATGAAACTTTCAGAAGTCACTGATTGTGAGCAGACATGGGATAATTATGCATATGGTGGTTAACATTTCAAATGTTATACACAAATTTTGCTGACATTGCAATCTTTCAAGGCTCTCAAATCTCGTCTTGTTCCACTAATTTCACTCGCCCTACATCCTTCTATTTTCATCCTCCTTTTCTAAACTTTTCAGCTCCTCGGTATGATTTTTATTTGGTAATCCATTATATTTACAATCGTAACACTAAAAATTAGTTACTAGCAAGAGAAATGAAATTCAAACCACTTTCTTGATTGTTTGCAGTAATTTTTGTATTTATCTTTTAGGCATCACACTTTTTGTAACTTTACAATAATTAGAGTACGAAACTACGAGTGTAGTACTTATTTTATGATCTAACTTTAGGCTTATAATTATCAAATGACTTGATATTTAATTAGCCTAAACTAGAATTAGTAATAGAACAAGTCATCTTATTATTTATGTCTAGGGATTTAAGAGAGTACACTATTTTAAAATAACATTATAATTGGGTCATATCATACTAAACTAACTGGACAGTGATAAAATAACATGAAGGAGCACTAATAAAGGTATTTCAGTAAGATCCTTTCCTTGTCATTGCACTTCCTGCAACTTATAATTTTCTTGTTATTGCACTTTTTGTAACTTAAGATTAATAGAATAATATATTTTAAGATAACTGGACAGTGATCAGGAACACTTATATTAACAGAAAAAGCGACGAATGATTTAAAAAGTGCAAAGATATACTCTTTTTCATAAAGGTATTTTAATCTGATCTTTTCTTTGGAGTACATCCAAATTGTATAACTTATAAAAGAGAAATTTCTGATTGTCTTGATTGTTCTAAAATTTATAGGAACATGAGTAATTTGAAGCGTGATTGGATGTATGAGAGGTTGGATGGATGAGGGGGTATACTCTCCAATTTTATAACCGGTGTGAATAACTTTATTCAGTATTCATGTTCACAAAAAAATCGTATGAGTGGTGACAACATTAAATGTCCTTGTAAAAAATGTCATAACCTTAAAACATGGATGTTGAAATGGTTAAATATCACCTTTTTCAATACGGATTTGTTGAGAACTATTTTGTTTGGAAATATCAAGGGGAAGAAGATGTTATTGATGAGATGTATTCTGTTAATGATTTGCATGGTGGCACTCAACCTGAATTGGGATATGATAATCCGTACCGATAAATGGTTTTGGATGTAGCTGGTCCAAACTTTGATCAAGGTTTGAGTCGACAATTTCATAGCAATATTGAACATGAGTCATCTCAAACTTTTGAAACTTCAATGGAGGAGGAGATCAATCCTTCAATAGAGGAGACGTCCGATCTTCCAATGGAGGAGGAGCTTAATCCTGAGTCTCAAAGATTTTATTATTTACTACAGGCTGCTGATGTAAAATTGTATCTCTGTTCCTTCGTGTCTTAACTTGAAGTTGTCTGTAGGATGTTAAACATTAAAATGGAGAATAACATGTCATAGAGAGGTTACAACCAAATGATGCAATTGTTGAAAGATTCTTTACCTGAAGATAACATAGTGCTATATAACTATTATCAAACAAAAAAGTTGGTGCGTAGCTTGGGTTTTTCCAGTTGAGAAGATTGATTGTTGTGAATCATGATGTATGTTATATTGGGGTGATGATGAGAACCTTACATCGTGTAAATTTTGTGGTAATCAGAGGTATAAACGTCGTGTAGGCTCTCGTAAGAGGAAATTAGTCCCTTATAAGAAAATGCATTATCTTCCTTTGATTCCTAGATTGAAAAAATTATATGCATCTCATGCTACAACTGCTGATATGATCATCCATCAGACTCTGATGCTTGGAAACACTTTAATGAAACTTATACCTTTTTTACCAATGAACCAAGAAATGTAAGATTGGGGTTATACGGATGGTTTCCAACCATTCAGTCAGACTGGTAGGAAATTCTCTTCGTGGCCAGTGATTGTAACTCCATATATTTTACCACCAGGTATGTGCATGAAGGAAGCGTATATGTTCTTAACTATCATTATTGCATGGCCAAACAATCCCAAACATAAAATTGATGTTTATCTGCAACCTCTAATAAAGAAATTGACCTTGTTGTGGGAGACATGTGTAGAAGCATTTGACATTTCAAAAAAGCAAAACTTTCAACTAAGGGCAGCTTTGATGTGGACTATAAGTGACTTTCCAGCATATTCTATGTTATCAGGATGGAGTACTGCGGGCAAGTTAGCTTGTCCTTATTGTATGGAGGAGACACAATCCTTTAGATTAGAACATGGTAGAAAAACATCTTGGTTTGACAGTCATAGGATGTTTCTTGACCAACATCATCCTTTTCGGAGAGATCATAAAAACTTTCTTAAAGGCAAGACTGTCAAAAGATTTCCACCACCTTACAAAACAAGAGAGGAGATTTTGAACCAAATTGTGACTTAGGGATAAGTAAAGTAACTGAGTTAGATGCAGAAGATGTTAATCGAAGAATATGTAAGTCTTGTGGATGGAAAAAGCAAAGTATCTTTTGGAATTTTCCATATTAGAGTTCAAACATGATTCGATATAACCTTGATGTCATGCATATTGAGAAAAATGTCTTTGATAATGTATTTAACACAGTTCTTAATATTGTTGATAAAATCAAAGACAATTCACAATCATGTTTGGATATGGTAAACTATTGTGAATGACCTCAGTTGGAAAATGATTCAAATGGTAAATACCCCAAAGCTGTATATACAATAGACAAGGAAGAAAGAGCTATCTTGTTTAATTGGGTCAAAGATTTGAAATTTCCAGATGGGTATGTTTCAAATTTGGGTAGATGTCCAGACACAAATACGAAAAAGCTATATG
>JAJOOO010004959.1:0-12329 GCA_029582685.1 Solanum piurae
TTCTGTTCGTGAGGGCCATCTAGCTCCATAGATAAGGTCTTAATGGACGTCCACGTAAAATTTAGGCAAAAATGAGGTTGTAATTCCGGATCACCAAAAAAGATGGTGAACTATAGCACACGAAAATTGGCAAAATAGGGGGTTTACTTGCTCTTTCGATCGTTTGACCTTGAAAATGGGCCGTTTTGGCCGTGAGGGACAACTGGCTCCATAGGTAAGGTCTTAACGGACGTACAGGTATAATTTTGAAAAAAATGCGGTCGGAATTCCGTATCACCAAAAAATCCATGGACTATAGTAAACAAAAATCGGCAAAATGGGGGTACATCTTCTCTAGGGATCGTTTGACCTTGTATATGGGCCGTTTTTGCCGTGAGGGCAAACTGGCTCCATATCTATGGTCTAAACGGACGTTCATAAAAAATTGGGCAAAAATGAGGTCAGAATTTAGTATCACCAAAAAGTACGTGGACTATAGCACACGGAAATCGGCAAAATGGGGGGTTTACCTGCACCAAGGCTCGTTTGACCTTGAAAGTGGGTCCTTTTGGCCGTAAGGGCCAACTGGCTCCATAGCTAAGTTCCTAAGGGACGTCCATGAAAATTTTTGCCAAAAATAAGGTCGCAATTCCTGATCACAAAAATATCGATGGACTATAGCACACGGAAATCGGCAAAATGGGGGGTTTACCTGCTCTAGAGATCGTTTGACCTTGAAAGTGGGTCGTTTTTGCCATGAGGGCGATTTGGCTCCATAGCTAAGGTCTCAACGGACGTCCTTAAAATATTTTGGCAAAAATGAGGTCGGAATTCTGGATCACCAAAAAATCCATGGACTATAGCACACGAAAATCGGCAAAATGGGGGGTACATCTTCTCCAGGGACCGTTTGACCATGTATATCGGACGTTTTGGCAGTGAGGGCAAACTGGCTCAATAGTTAAGGTCTCAACGGAGGTTCAAAAAAAATTTGGGCAAAAATGAGGTCGGAATTCTGCATCACCAAAAAGTTCATGGACTATAGCACACGGAAATCGGCAAAATGGGGGGTTTACCTGCACCAAGGCTCGTTTGAGCTTGAAAGTGGGTCGTTTTGGATGTGAGGGCCAACTGGCTCAATAAGTTCTTAACGGACGTCCATGAAAAATTTCACCAAAAATGATTTCGGAATTCCTGATCACATAAATATCCACGGACTATAGAACACGGAAACCGAAAAAATGAGGGGTTTACCTGCTCTAGGGATCATTTGACCTTGAAAGTGGGTCGTTTTAACCATGAGAGCCAATTGGCTCCATAACTAAGGTCTCAACGGACGTCCTTAAAATATTTTGGCAAAAATGAGTTCGGAATTCTGGATCACTAAAAATCGATGGACTATAGCACACGAAAATCGGCAAAATGGGGGTTACATCTTCTCCAGGGATCATTTGACCTTGTATATGGGCCGTTTTGGCCGTGAGGGCAAACTGACACCATAGCTAAGGTCTCAAAGGACGTTCATAAAAATTTGGGCACAAATGAGGTCGGAATTCGGTATCACCAAAAAGTTCATGCACTATAGCACACTAAAATCGGCAAAATAGGTGGTTTACCTGCACCAAGGCTCGTTTGACCTTGAAAGTGGGTCGTTTTGGCCGTGAGGGCCAACTTGTTCCATAGCTAAGCACTCAAAGGACCTCCTAAAAATATTTTGGCAAAAATGAGGTCGGAATTCTGGATCACCAAAAAATCCATGGACTATAGCACACGAAAATAGGCAAAATGGGGGGTACATCTTTTCCAGGGATAGTTTGACCTTGTTTATGGGCCATTTTGGCCGTGAGGCAAACTGGCTCCATAGCTAAGGTCTCAACGGACTTTCATAAAAAATTTGGGCAAAAATGAGGTCGGAATTCTGTATCACCACAAAGTTCATGGACTATAGCATACGAAAATCAGCAAAATGGTGGGTTTACCTGCACCAAGGCTCGTTTGACCTTGAAAGTGGGTCGTTATGGCCGTGAGGGCCAACTGGCTCCAACCTAAGGTCTCAACGGACGTTCATAAAAATTTTGGGCAAAAATGAGGTTGGAATTCTGTATCACCAAAATGTTCATGGACTATAGCACACGGAAATCGGCAAAATGGGTGGTTTACCTGCACCAAGGCTCGTTTGACCTAGAAATTGGGTTGTTTTGGCCGTGAAAGCCACCTGGCTCCATAGCTAAGTTCTTAACGGATGTCCATGAAAAATTTTGCCAAAAATGAGGTCGGAATTCCTGATCACAAAAATATCAATGTAGTATAGCACACGGAAATCGGCAAAATAGGGGGTTTACCTGCACCAGGGCTCGTTTGACCTTCAAAGTGGGTCGTTTTAGCCGTGAGGGCCAACTGGCTCCATAGCTGAGGTCTCAACGGAGGTCTTTAAAATATTTTGGCAAAAATGTGGTCGAAATTCTGGATCACCAGAAAATCCATGGACTATAACACACGAAAATTGGCAAAATGCGGGGTACTTCTTCTCCAGGGATCGTTTGACCTTGTATATGGGCCGTTTTGGCCATGAGGGCAAACTGGCTCCCTAGCTAAGGTCTCAACGGACGTTCATAAAAATTTTGGGCAAAAATGAGGCCGGAATTCTGTATCACCAAAAAGTTCATGGACTACAGCACACGGAAATCGGCAAAATGGGGGGTTTACCTGCTCTAGGGATCGTTTGACCTTGAAAGTGGGTTGTTCTAGCCGTGAGGGCCAATTGGCTCCATAGCTAAGGTCTCAACGGACGTCCTTAAAATATTTTGCCAAAAATGAGGTCAGAATTATGGATTACCAAAAAATCCATGGACTATAAGACACGAAAATCGGCAAAATTGGGGGTATATCTTCTCCAGGGATCGTTTGACCTTGTATATGGGCCGTTTAAGCCGTGAGGGCAAACTGGCTCCATAGTTAAGGTCTCAACGGACGTTCATAAAAATTTTGGGAAAAAATGAGGCCGAAATTCTGTATCACGCAAAATGGGGAGTTTACCTGCACCAAGGCTCGTTTGACCTTGAAAGTGGGTTGTTTTGGCCGTGAGGGCAAACTGGCTCCATAGCTAAGTTCTAAACCAACGTCCATGAAAATTTTTGCCAAAGATGAGGTCGGAATTCCTGATCACAAAAATATCCATGGACTATAGCACACGGAAATCGGCAAAATGGGGGGTTTATCTGCTCTAGGGATCGTTTGACCTTGACAGTGGGTCGTTTTGGCCGTGAGGACCAACTGGCCCCATAGCTAAGAACTCAAAGACGTCCTAAAATTATTTTTGCAAAAATGAGGTCGGAATTCTGGATCACCAAAAAATCCATGGACTATAGCACACGAAAATTGGCAAAATGGGGGGTACATCTTCTCCAGGGATAGTTTGACCTTGTATATGGGCCATTTTGGCCGTGAGGGCAAACTGTCTCCATTGCTAAGGTCTCAACGGACGTTCATTAAAATATTGGACAAAAATGAGGTCGGAATTCTGTATCACCAAAAAGTTCATGGACTATAGCACACGGAAATTGGCAAAATGGGAGGTTTACCTGCATCAAAGCTCGTTTGACCTAGAAAGTGGGTCGTTTTGTCTTTGAGGGCCAACTGGCTCCATAGCTAAGTTCTTAACGGACGTCTATGAAAAATTTTTCCAAAAATGAGGTCGGAATTCCTGATCACAAAAATATCAATGTACTATAGTAAACGGAAATCGACAAAATAGGGATTTACCTGCTCTAGGGATCGTTTGACCTTGAAAGTGGGTCGTTTTAGCCGTGAGGGCCAATTGGCTCCATTTCTAAGGTCTCAACGGACGTCCTTAAAATATTTTGGCAAAAATGAGATCGGAATTCTGGATCACCAAAAAATCCATGGACTATAGCACACGAAAATCGGCGAAATGGGGGGTACATCTTCTCCAGGGATCGTTTGACCTTGTATATGGGCCGTTTTGGCCATGAGGGCAAACTTGCTCCATAGCTAAGGTCTTAGTGGACATTCATAAAAAATTTGGGCAAAAATGAGGCCGGAATTCTGTATCACCAAAATGTTCATGGAGTATAGCAAACGGAAATCGGCAAAATGGGGGGTTTACCTGCACCAAGGCTCGTTTGACCTTGAAAGTGGGTCGTTTTGGCCGTGAGGGCCAACTGGCTCCATAGATACGTTCTTAACTGACATCCATGAAAAATTTTGCCAAAAATGTGGTCGGAATTCCTGATCACAACAATATCCATGGACTATAGCACTCGGAAATCGGCAAAATGGGGGGTTTACCTGCTCTAGGGATCGTTTGACCTTGAAAGTGGGTCGTTTTAGCCGTGAGGGCCTATTGGCTCCATATCTATTGTCTCAACGGACGTCCTTAAAATATTTTGCCAAAAATAAGGTCAGAATTCTGGATCACCAAAAATTCCATGGCCTATAACACACGAAAATCGGCAAAATGGGGGGTATATCTTCTCCAGGGATCATTTGACCTTGTATATGGGCCGTTTTGGCCGTGAGGGAAACTGGATCCATAGCTAAAGTCTCAACGGACGTTCATAAAAATTTTGGGGAAAAATGAGGTCGAAATTTCGTATCACCAAAAAGTTCATGGACTATAGCACACGAAAATTGACAAAATGGGTGTTTACCTGCACCAAGGCTCGTTTGACCTTGAGAGTGTGTCATTTTGGCCGTGAAGGCCAACTGGCTCCATATATAAGTTCTTGACGGACGTCCATGAAAAGTTTCGCCAGAAATGAGGTCGGAATTTCTGATCACAAAAATATCCATGGACTATAGCACACAGAAAACGGTAAAATAGGGGGTTTACCTACTCTAGGGATTGTTTGACATTGAAAGTGGGTCGTTTTAGCCGTGAGGGCCAATTGGCTCCATAGCTAAGGTCTCAACGGACGTTCTTAAAATATTTTGGCAAAAATGAGGTCGGAATTCTGGATCACCAAAAAAATCCATGGACTGTAGCACACGAAAATGGGCAAAATGGGGGGTACATCTTCTCCAGGGATCGTTTGACCTTGTAAATGGGCCGTTTTAGCCGTGAGGGAAAACTTGCTCCATAGCTAAGGTGTCAACGGACATTCATAAAAAATTTGGGCAAAAATGAGGTCGGAATTCTGTATCACCAAAAAATTCATGGGCTATAGGACACGGAAATGGAAAAAATGGGGGGTTTACCTGCACCAAGGCTCGTTTGACCTTGAAAGTGAGTAGTTTTGTCAGTGAGGGCCAACTGGCTCCATAGTTAGGTTCTTAACGGACGTCCACAAAAAATTTTGAGAAAAATGAGTTCGGAATTCCTAATCACAAAAATATCCATGGACTATAGCACACGGAAATCGGAAAAAAATGGGGGGTTTACCTGCTCTAGGGATCGTTTGACCATGAAAGTGGGTCGTTTTAGCCGTGACGGCCAATTGGTTCCATAGCAAAGGTCTCAACGGACGTCCTTAAAATATTTTGGCAAAAATGAGGTCAAAATTCTGGATCACCAAAAAATCCATGGACTATAGCACACGAAAATGGGCAAAATGGGGGGTACATCTTCTCCAAGGATCGTTTGACCTTGTATATGTGCTGTTTTGGCCGTGAGGGCAAACTGGCTCCATAGCTAAGGTATCAACGGACGTTCATAAAAAATTTGGGCAAAAATGAGGTCGGAAGTATGTATCACCACAAATTTCATTGACTATAGCACACGGAAATCGGCAAAATGGGGTGTTTACCTGCACCAAGGCTCGTTTGACCTTGAAAGAGAGTCGTTTTGGCCGTGAGGGCCAATTGGCTCCATAGCTAAGATCTCAATGGACGTCTTTAAAATATTTTGGCAAAAATGAGGTCGGAATTCTGGATCACCAAAAAATCCATGGACTATAGCACACGAAAATGGGCAAAATGGGGGTACATCTTCTCCAAGGATCGTTTAACCTTGTATATGTGCCGTTTTGGCCGTGAGGGCAAACTGGCTCCATAGCTAAGGTATCAACGGACATTCATAAAAAATTTAGGCAAAAATGAGGTCGGAATTCTGTATCACCAAAAAGTTCATGGACTATAGCACACGGAAATCGGTAAAATGGGGGTTTACATGCACTAAGGCTCGTTTGACCTTGAAAGTGGGTCGTTTTGGCAGTGAGGGCCAACTGGATCCATAGCTGAGTTCTTAACTGACATCCATGAAAAATTTTGCCAAAAATGAGGTCGGAATTCCCGATCACAAAAATATCCATGGACTATAGCACACGGAAATCGGCAAAATAGGGGGTGTACCTGTTCTAGGGATCGTTTGACCATGAAAGTGGGTCGTTTTAGCCGTTAGGGCCAATTGTCTCCATAGCTAACATCTCAACGGACATCCTTAAAATATTTTGGCAAAAATGAGGTCGGAATTCTGGTCACAAAAAAATTCATGGACTATAGCACACGAAAATCGGCAAAATGGGGGTACATCATCTCCATGGATCGTATGACCTTGTATATGGGTCGTTTTGTCCTTGAGGGCTAACTGGCTCCATAGCTAAGATCTCAACAGACGTTCATAAATATTTTGGCCAAAAATAAGGTCGGAATTCTGTATCACCAAAAAGTTCATGGTCTATAGCACACGGAAATCGGCAAAATGGGGAATTTACCTGCACCAAGGTTCGTTTGACCTTGAAAGTGGGTTGTTTTGGCCGTGAGGGCCAACTGGCTCCATAGCTAAGTTCTTAACTGATATCCATGAAAAATTTCAACAAAAATGAGGTCGTAATTCTTGATCAAAAAAATATTCATGGACTATAGCACACGAAAATCGGCAAAATGGGGGGTTTACCTGCACCAAGGCTCGTTTGACCTTGAAAGTGTGTCGTTTTGACCGGGAAGGCCAAGTGGCTCCTTAGCTAAGTTCTTAACTGACGTCCATGAAAAGTTTTGCCAGAAATGAGGTCGGAATTCCTGATCACAAAAATATCGATGGACTATAGCACATGGAAATCGACAAAATGAGGGGTTTACCTGGTCTAGGGATCGTTTGTCCTTGAAAGTGGATCGTTTTAGTCGTGAGGGCCAATTGGATCCATAGCTAAGGTCTCAACGGACGTTCATAAAATATTTTGGCAAAAATGAGGTCGGAATTCTGGATCACCAAAAAATCCATGGACTATAGCACAAAAAAATCAGCAAAATGGGGGATACATCTTCTCCAGGGATTGTTTGACCTCTTATATGGGCCGTTTTGGCCGTGAGGGCAAACTGGATCCATAGCTAAGGTCTTAACGGATGTTCACAAAAATTTTGGGCAAAAATGAGGTCGGAATTCTGTATCACCAAAATTTCATGGATTATAGCACACGAAAATCGTCAAAATGGGGGGTTTACCTGCACCAAGGCTCGTTTGACCTTGATAGTGGGTCCTTTTTGCCGTGAGGGCCAACTAGCTCCATAGCTAAGTTCTTAACGGACGTCCATGAAAAATTTCGCCAAAAATAAGGTCGGAATTCCAGATCACAAAAATATATGTGGACTATAGCACACAGAAATCGGCAAAATGGGGGGGTTTACCTTCTCTAGGGATGGTTTGACCTTGAAAGTGGGTCGTTTTAGCCGTGAGGGCCAATTGTCTCCATAGCTAAGGTCTCAACGGACGTTCTTAAAATATTTTGGGAAAACTGAGGTCCGAATTCCGGATCACCAAAAAATGCATGGACTATAGTACACGAAAATCGGCAAAATAGGGGATACATCTTCTCCAGGGATCGTTTGACCTTGTATATGGGCCGTTTTGGCCGTGAGGGCAAACTGGCTCCATAGCTAAGGTCTCAACGGACGTTCATAAAAATTTTGGGCAAAAATGAGGTCGGAATTCTGTATCACCAAAAAGTTCATGAACTATAGCACACGGAAATCGACAAAATAGGGGGTTTACCTGCAACAAAGCTCGTTTGACCTTGAAAGTGGGTCGTTTTGACCATGAGGGCCAACTGGCTCCATAACTAAGTTCTTAACGGACATCCACGAAAAATTTCACCAAAAATGAGGTCGGAATTCCTGATCACAAAAATATCCATAGACTATAGCACACGAAAATCGGCTAAATGGGGCGTACATCTTCTCCAGGGATCGTTTGACCTTTTATATGGACCGTTTTGGCCATGAGGGCAAACTGGTTCCATAGCAAAGGTCTCAACGGACGTTCATAAAAATTTTGGGCAAAAATGAGGTCCTAATTCTGTATCACCAAAAAGTTCATGGACTATATAGCAAACGGAAATCGGCAAAATAGGGGGTGTACCTGCACCAAGGCTCGTTTGACCTTGAAAGTGCATCGTTTTGGCCGTGAGGGCCAACTGGCTCCATAGCTAAGGACTCAAAGGACGTCCTAAAAATATTTTGGCAAAAATGAGGTCGGAATTCTGGATCACCAAAAAATCCATGGACTATAGCACACGAAAATTGGCAAAATGGGGGGTACATCTTCTTCAGGGATAGTTTGAACTTTTATATAGGCCATTTTGGCCGTGAGGGCAAACTGGCTCCATAGCTAAAGTCTCAACGGACGTTCATAAAAATTTTGGGCAAACATGAGGTCGGAATTCTAAATCACCAAAAAGTTCATGGACTATAGCATACGAAAATCGGCAAAATGGTGGGTTTACCTGCACCAAGGTTCGTTTGACCTTGAAAGTGGGTCGTTTTGGCCGTGAGGGCCAACTTGCTCCATATCTAAGGTCTTAACGGACGTTCATAAAAATTTTGGGCAAAAATGAGGTCGGAATTCCTGATCACAAAAATATCAATGTACTATAGCACACGGAAATCGGCAAAATGGGGGTTTACCTTCTCTAGGGAACGTTTGACCTTGAAAGTGGGTCATTTTAGCTGTGACGGCCAATTGGCTCCATTGCTAAGGTCTCAACGGACGTCCTTAAAATATTTTGGCAAAAATGAGGTCGGAATTCTGGATCACCAAAAAATCCATGGACTATAGAACACGAAAATTGGCAAAATGGGGGGTACATATTCTCCAGCGATCGTTTGACCTCGTATATGAGCCGTTTTGCCCGTGAGGGCAAACTGGCTCTATAGCTAAGGTCTCAACGGACGTTTATAAAACATTTGGGCTAAAATGAGGTCGGAATTCTGTATCACCAAAAAGCTCATGGACTATAGCAAACATAAATCGGCAAAATGGGGGGTTTACCTGCACCAAGGTTCGTTTGACCTTGAAAGTGGGTTGTTTTGGTCGTGAGGGCCAACTGGCTCTATAGCTAAGTTCTTAACCGACGTCCATGAAAAATTTCGCTAAAAATGAGGTCGGAATTCCAGATCACAAAAATATGCATGGACTATAGCACACGGAAATTGGCAAAATGGGGGGCTTACCTGCTCAAGGGATCATTTGACCTTGAAAGTGGGTCGTTTTAGCCGCGAGGGCCAATTGGATCCATAGCTAAGGTCTCAACGGACGTCCTTAAAATATTTTGCCAAAAATGAGGTCAGAATTCTGGATCATAAAAAAATCCATGGACTATAACAAATGAAAATCGGCAAAATGGGGGATGCATCTTCTCCAGGGATCGTTTGACCTTTTATATGGGCCGTTTTGGCCGTGAGGGCAAACTTGCTCCATAGATAAGGTGTCAATGGACGTTTATAAAAATTTTGGGCAAAAATGAGGTCGGAATTCTGTATCACCAAAAAGTTCATGTACTATAGAATACGAAAATCGGCAAAATGGGGGTTAACCTGCACCAAGGCTCGTTTGACCTTGAAAGTGGGTCGTTTTGGCCGTGTGGGCCAACTGGCTCCATACCTAAGGTCTCAACGGACGTTCATAAAAATTTTGGGCAAAAATGAGGTCGGAATTTTGTATCACCAAAAATTTCATGGACTATAGCACACGGAAATCGGCAAAATGAGTGGTTTACCTGCACCAAGGCTCGTTTGACCTAGAAAGTGGGTCGTTTTGGCCGTTAGGGCCAACTGGCTCCATAATTAAGTTCTTAACGGACGTCCCTGAAAAAATTTGCAAAAAATGAGGTCGGAATTCCTGATCACAAAAATATCAATGTACTATAGCACACTGAAATCGGCAAAATGGGGGGTTTACCTGCTCTAGGGATCGTTTGACCTTGAAAGTGGGTCGTTTTAGCCGTGAGGGCCAATTGGATGCATAGCTAAGGTCTCAACGGACGTCCTTAATATATTTTGGCAAAAATGAGGTCAGATTTCTGGATTATCAAAAAATCCATGGACTATAACACACAAAAATCGGCAAAATGGGGGGTACATCTTCTCCAGGGATAGTTTGACCTTGTATATGGGCCATTTTGTCCGTCAGGGCAAACTGGCTCCATAGCTAAGGTCTCAACGGACATTCATAAAAAATTTGGGCAAAAATGAGGCCGGAATTATGTATCACCAAAAAGTTCATGGACTATAGCACAAGAGAATCTGCAAAATGGGGGGTTTACTTGCACCAAGGCTCGTTTGACCTTGAAAGTGGGTCGTTTTGGCCGTGAGGGCCTACTGGCTCCATATCTAAGGTCTTAACGGGCATTCATAAAAAATTTGGGCAAAAATGAGGCCGGAATTATGTATCACCAAAAAGTTCATGGACTATAGCACAATAAAATTTGCAAAATGGGGGGTTTACCTGCACCAAGGCTCGTTTGACCTTGAAAGTGGGTCGTTTTGGCTATGATGGCCTACTGGCTCCATATCTAAGGTCTTAACGGACATTCATAAAAAATTTGGGCAAAAATGAGGCCGGAATTCTATATCACCAAAAAGTTCATGGACTATAGCACACAGAAATCGGCAAAATGGGGGTTTACCTGCACCAAGGCTCGTTTGACCTAGAAAGTGGGTCGTTTTGGCTGTGAGGGCCAACTGGCTCCATAGCTAAGTTCTTAACGGACGTCCATGAAAAATATTGCAAAAAATGAGGTCGGAATTCCTGATCACAAAAGTATCAATGTACTATAGCACACAGAAATCGGCAAAATGGGGGGTTTACCTGCTCTAGGGATCGTTTGACCTTGAAAGAGGGTCGTTTTAGCTGTGAGGGCCAATAGGCTCCATTTCTAAGGTCTCAACGGACGTCCTTAAAATATTTTGGCAAAAATGAGGTCGGAATTCTGGATCACCAAAAAAATCCAAGGACTATAGCACACGAAAATCGGCAAAATGGGGGGTACATATTCTCCAGGGATCGTTTGATCTTGTATATGGGCCGTTTTGGCCGTGAGGGCAAACTGGCTCCATAGATAAGGTCTCAACGGACGTTCATAAAAATTTTGGGCAAAAATGAGTTCGGAATTCTGTATTACCAAAAAGTTCATGGACTATAGCAGACGAAAATTGGCAAAATGGGGGGTTTACCTGCACCAAGGCTCGTTTGACCTTGAAAATGGAACGTTTTGGCCGTGAGGGACAACTGGCTCCATAGGTAAGGTCTTAACGGACGTCCAGGTATAATTTTGGCAAAAATAAGGTCGGAATTCCGGATCATCAAAAAATATGGTAAACTATAGCACATGAAAATTGGTAAAAGAGGGGGGTTTACCTGCTCTGTGGATCGTTTGACCTTGAAAATGGGCCAATTTGGCCGTGAGGGACAACTGGCTCCATAGGTAAGGTCTTAACAGACGTCCAAGTATAATTTTGGCAAAAATAAGTTCGGAATTCTGGGTCACCAAAAAATATGGTGAACTATAGCACATGAAAATCGGTAAAAGAGGGGGGTTTACTTGTTCTGTGGATCATTTGACCTTGTAAATGGGCCGTTTTTGTCGTGAGGGAAAAATGGCTCCATAGGTAAGATCTTAACGGATGTCCAGGTACAATTTTGGTAAAAATGAAGTCGAAATTCTGGATCACCGAAAAATCCATGGACTATAGCACACGAAAATTGGCAAAATGGGAGGTTTACCTGCTCATGTTATCGTTTGACCTTGAAAATGGGCCGTTTTGTTCGTGAGGGCCAACTGGCTCCATAGGTAAGGTATTAACGGACATCCAGGTAAAATATTAGCAAAAATGAGGTCGGAATTCTGGATCACCAAAAAATCCATGAAGAATAGCACACGAAAATTGGCAAAATGGGGGATTTAACTTCTCCGTTGATCTTTTTACCTTGAAAATGGGTTTTTAAGTCGTGAGGGCCAACTGGCTCCATAGGTAAGGTCTTAACGGACGTCCAGGTATAATTTTTGCAAAAATGAGGTCGGAATTCCGGATCACTAAAAAATATGGTGAACTATAGCACACGAAAATTGGCAAAATGGGGGGTTTACCTTCTCTGTGGATCGTTTGACCTTGAAAATGGG
>JAJOOO010004961.1:0-15649 GCA_029582685.1 Solanum piurae
ATGCAGACGCAGGTACCCAGGATCAGCATCCGGCACGCCGTTGATCCAATTGAGCACTCCAGAGTCGGTGGTGAGCCTCCTTGCTTTCCGGAGGACTCAATTATTTTGTTCTCTTAGTTTTGCTTTATTAGGGTGTTGCGGGGTATGTCCCAACATCCATCTCAGTATTTTAGAGGCTTCATAGACAGTCAGTTAGTTAGTTTTGAGTCTCTCATCTATGTATATATGTAAATATTCTATTTTGGGACTCGAGTTGCCTTTTTGGCCAGATTTTATAAGTTAAGTTGTTTTATAACCTTGCATTGCATTGAGTTATTCTGTTGAGTTAGGTTTCCGCTGAGTTAAGAAAGCTAGGCCAAGGGTTCCCTTGGGGCCAGCAATGGTCTCCGAGTGTCGGTCCCGCCCAGGGTGTAGGCTTGGGGCGTGACAGTAAGTGCATCCACTCATAAAGAGCCCTTGGCAATACCGTTGCCTTGAGGTGGTCATACCTCCCTTTCAAACCTATCCACAGTTCAAGTTTATCTTTCACTGTTAATTATTCAACCTTCAGGCTTTCATCAAGATGATGACGAAGGAAAATCATAGCTTTCGCTTTATCCTAACTTGATGCCTTATTTCCTTCGATTATACTATCACCAAGACTCTTAGCGGTAAGGTGAATTTCAGCATCAAGTACCCATGACAAGTAGTTTTTTCTGGAAATGTCAAGTGCCACAAATTCGATTCAAGCTTTGACAAATTCGACGTGGTGAAAACTATCATAAAATAATTGAGTTAATATTATGATGTTGGTTCTTTATAATGAATGGTTAATTAATGTTCAAATAATAAGGTATAATATGATTATAAATTATATTATATGCATGCATATGGAATGTCTTAAAAACATGTAAACTCATGAAATATTGAAACAATAGATTTAGTATGTACTTTAATAGTTCTACAATATTTATCATAGTTTCAATAGATATTAACACCATTTTTAAGAGTTTCAAGTCATATTTAATACATAATATTTTTCTTTATGACACACCAATATTAATCATAATTTATGACATTAAAATACTTACGAGTATTCTAACTAGCATGTTATCATATGCCCTAGTATTTAATTTAAAAGTTATAAGTTGGTAGCATATAAACAACATAAAAGAATAAACCTGAATCATATTGATTATTATGCCTAGTAAAGTATCATACTAATACCTAAAGCAGGTTATGTATGCAGTAATTAAATCGTTGATCAAAGACTTATGTAAGTCCTATTAGATATGTTATAAAAATGTATACCTGACTCAGAAAGAAAATTGATTAACTTTTAGGAAAAAAAGATAATCCCGAATTAAGTAGGTCTCAATTGGTTAGAGACTCGTACTGATAACGTGTTGTAAAATGAGAGCAAAATACAACAATACTAAACAAGAAATGGAAGACAAATGCTAATGACAAATATAGAGTAGAGAGTATTCTTTTATCTCTTTTTGTTGTCTTTCTTAAGGGTGAAAGAATACCCTTTTATAGGATGTAGAAATCATCCGTTTACAACCTTAAACCAAAATACGTTAGTAATCTTTAAGGCATACATTAAATTAATACATTACGTTAGGTTGTTGATGAAAAGAAACATCCATAATTAAATAGATTTGTAACAAATGGTCTTTTCAAATGTAGTAATAGAAAAAATAATTATTTTGGGATACTCCTATTAAATAAAATTTAGTAAAACAAATTTATGATCAAATACTAACTTAAATTGAAAAATAAAAGTGCAGTCCCTACACCAGCTTCTTTAACCTTTTCCCTTCATCATCTCATTTCCCCCCTTTAATTACTTCTTATGATTGAATTTAATTAGATAATGTTTGATCCTTATATAAGTTTGATTTAAGAAAAATATAAATATCATCAGATATTGAACTTTAAAAAATAAGAGAAGCCAAATAGAATTTATTATTTTTGAGGTTTCGATTTTATTTAACTATTAAAAGTGATGAAATTGCTATTAAAAATTATGTATCGAAATTATATTCAAAATTTAAAATTAACTTGGACAAATTTTAAAATAAAAATATATTATTGATTTCTTTTTACATAATATATTATCGTGATTAATATAATTTGGATTATCAAGATTTCAAATTCAATGGTAAATATTTGAAAAAACTAGTGTGACCCTCCAAGCATATACTGAAAATTTTGAAAGAATTATAGTATATATTTGAAAAAAATTATGTGACCTTCAAGAATCAACATAACTTATTGTTAAAGCACCTACACTCACATTATTTTCATCTCCAATTTTAATGTTGTAACAGCAGGGTTATCCATTGAAAGCAAGCATCATGTTGATTTCTTTTTGCTACCATCTAACTTCCAAATTGCTACATGTCGATCACTAACTTACGCAGATGAGAAAAAATCACCTAGTGTGTTTTTGCCTTCACTGATATTTGAACTTGAGACCTCATTATTCTCATTGAAGACTAGGCCACACCTTGAGTGCACGAGCCTCTATATATATACTTGTTGAATTGCAATTTAAAGGTATTTTATGTTTTTTTTCATTTTATGTCATACACTTTGCATTGAAGCACGTATATATATAAGTGATTAATCCTATGTCCAACACATAATATGCCAGAGAACCCACGAAAGAGAGTTTCACAGGAAATATAACATTGTTTCTACAAGTCAAAATAAGTTCAACCTGGAACTTACCCAGGATGGCAATCACTAAATCTCCATTTCAGATGACCGGCAGATACATCTAGAGCTAGAACATCAACACTAGTAATGAAGTTCCAAGTTTCCTTTTTTTTTCCTCACAAACCAAGTAAAATAGCTCCCATTAAAAAAGTTGAAGTTAGAGTGCAACTAAACAATTAACCACTAACATCTTATTCTCGCACACGGAATACACCTTTCTGTCACATGATAACCACTTCATGCAAGTATAATCCAATGAAAGATGACATCCTAGCTTCATAAACAAGCTTGCTGTCTCAGTTGACACAATATCTGCAAACTCGGTTTGTACCTGACCCTTTACTGTATCCCATAGCTGAAAGATACCCAAAAGATATATTTATGAATTGTGAAATAAAATTCCAATATATCATGTAATTGCTTAATGATGTTGGGTGTATTTACACACTTATTTCCAAGCTTTACCCATGTTTATACTTTGTTTTTAGGATAATCAAGCTTAATACTTTGTTTTGGAACTCATGTAAGGTGCTTTGTGCATTGTAGGTGCACATACAAGTATGGGGACAAACCGAAAGGACCTTGCCGAGCAAAGCCCAAAGCGAGGCCCAGAGGCTTACGACGCCAGTTCCAATGCGAGTGGGGGGTCGAAATTCACCCCCCATACTTAGTCATTTTTAGGAGGAGAGACTATTGTGGAAGCACAGAGCAAGAGCGAAGGCAAAATTCTCTTACGGTTAGCTCTTCATCTCTTTACTTAGCATTATTTCTTGTTTGTTACATGAATTATAGCTTTTGTAATCAGATTTGAGTGGCTAAAGCCCTCTTTCTAGGGCTATGACTTGTGGCCATAGTATTAACTTTGTATTTTAATATATACTCCCTTCGTTTAAAAAAGAATGACCTGATTTGACTTGGCACGGAGTTTAAGAAAATAAAAAAGACTTTTGAATCTTGTGGCCCTAAATTAAAGTTATGTCAAATGTACAAAACTGCCCTTTAATCTTGTGCCTTAAACATGCCACGTGGAAAACTGAAATTAAAATGTTACCAAAAAAAGAAAGAGATCATTCTTTTTGAAACTGACTAAAAAGGAAAGGAGGTCATTCTTTTTGAAACGGAGGAAATAGTTGTTATTGTGATTTTCTACCACATGTTTTGTTCTCTTAATATTATACTTACTATTTTGTTAATTTGCGAACAATAGGATAAATGGATAATCTCTAATGGAACTAGAGAGAGGAAAGTTAGAGATAGAACTAGATTAAGTGGAGTAGGATGCGTTCTGGGAACAGATTTGCAGCTAGGATAGTTTATCCTAATTGGCTCCCATACATGAGATATAAATGCATTCAGATTAGTTGTGGCCATCATCACTTAACAATATAGGTCATAGGTGTGAGGCTAATCTGGGTAGACAGTTAAAGGCTCGAGAGACCATGAATATAATATCAACCTTGCGAGTCAGCAAAATGATAGAAATTAGCATAGCAATTGTATATACATATGAAGAGATTACGCAAGCACCATATCCCTATGTATTATCTTTTTTATGAACAACCTCTATGATATCAATCTTATTTACCTCTCTTGTTTTAGTTATAACAAGTAGTGTAGTATAAACAAACCAATCAAACTCTCTGAATCGGACAACACTTGTTAATACAAATATAATGGAATAAATCAACTACATGTCAGCGATTTAGGCCCCATGGAATCGATACACCCGATTGTTTATAATCACTTTATTACTTGACGACCACGTACACTTACATGTGCTGTTGGGAGACAACAAGGTTTTAGCGTCGTTGCAAGGGACTTAAAGTATTGAAAAGTTTGAGATATTTTTTGTTATTTTTATTGTTACAGGGGTTAACAGATTGATCTTAGCTCTTGTGGTTCTAGATGGCAAGTTTTATGCAAAACTCTAACAGCGAGAGGCAAACCCCTCCGAAGTTGAAGGAAACCTAAGTCCATTCGAAGCCCAAAAGGTTCCTTCATCAGAGGTTGAAGACTTGAAGGAGCAAGCCTTGTTGCATGTGCAACGCAACCCACCACTTGCAGTAATGGTAGCTCAACCACAATTCCCAATCGCAGTACGTGAAGTAGAGGTACCTCAAACTTTGATAATTTTAACGAACTCAAAATGACAACAATGAATCACACATACAGACACGATCGATCGATTTTGTTTTGTAAGAAATGTATGCAGAAGAAGGGAAGAATTCAATATAGAAAAATGAGAGAAAACCTCTCTATTTATAGTAAACAAAGGGTAAAGGTCACAACTCTTTGAAAAAAAGACAACCTTTCAGAAAGGTCACAACCATTTGGAAAAGGCACAACCTTTCAAACGGTCACAACCCTTTAGAAAATACACAACCTTTCATAAAGGTCACAACCCTTCGGCAAAGTCACAATCCTTCATTTCCTATTCACACCTTTAAAACCCAACAATCCTCCACATGAATAGGGAATGGCTATTGTTAAAACATATGCATGAAAAACTGTGTGATTCGTAAGTAAGGATCGGTTGCATCTGGATAAGTGGGTTTCCCTTTGAACTTTCCATAGTGAACATATATCAGATAGACTCGGTCAATCGGTAGATTTTATATCTTTGAATCGTCGAGCTTTGGTGTATACCTAGACAAAATAAGTCACACAATCAACCCCTAAAATATTTTTAGTTCTTATTGTTTTGTTCGTTTCAGCCATGAACACGTCTTGGTTTATAAGTGCGTAGAGAACTGGCCTTACCGAATTCTCCTTGAAGCGACTTACACTTCACACTTACGTATGTGATTTATAAATGTGTTATCCCATAGATACACCATTTGATATACCCTGTATCAAACTTAGAAACCATTAAAAAGTCCTAATGCCTTTATCCTTGTTACTTAACATTGTGTTATCATGAGAATGGACCATAAAAAATATTTTGACAATGTTGAACCGTCATCAATGACTTTGTTTGATCTCCTTGGACCTAGATGTTGGGATCTCCAGTCTTCTAGGTAGAGTTACTACCACAATGACTTGTCCTCGGCCGTAGTCCCATTTCCTTGGATAATCTACCAACTCTCTCTCTAGTTAGGCCTTTTGTAAGCGGATCTGACACATTATCCTTTAACTTTACATAGTCAATTAGGATAATTCCACTAGAGAGTAGTTCTCTAACGATATTATGTCTACATTATATATGATGAGACTTTCCGTTATACATCATGCTCCGTGCCGTACCTATTGCAAATTAACTCTCATAGTGTATGCATACTGGAGCTAAAGGTTTGGGCCAAAAATCTTTCAAGAAATTTCAGAGTCTTACAACTTCTTCACCAACCTTATTTAGAGTGATAAACTCAGATTTCATAGTAGAGCGAGCGATATATTTCTGTTTGGATGATTTTCAAGAGACTGCTCCTCCACCAAGAGTAAATACATACCCACTCGTGAATTTTACTTCATTTGACCCGGTGATTCAATTTGCATCACTATATTCTTCCAATACTGTTGAATATTAGTTATAATAAAAGCAATAGTTTTAAGTATGTTTAAATACTCCAAAACTCTTTTCATTGTCATTCAATGAGTTTTATTGAGATTACTCGTGAACCGACTCAATTTACTAATAGCACAGTTATATCTGATTGCGTACACTTCATGATATATATCATACTTCTCAATACTCTAGCATAATCCAATTGTGAGTCACTTTTGCCTTCATTCTTTTGAAGTACAAAGCTCACATTTATTGGAGTTTTGTCAATATTGAAATCTAAATACTTGAGCTTGTCAAGTACCTTTTTTAATCACATTAGTAACTTCAATGTCTTTCATATCGAAGTTTCTCTCTAGCATATGCTTAGTTGCATTTATGTCATAAATGTCTCTTTTGATGATCAACATGTAATCAACATAAAAACAAACAATGACCTTGTGATTTGGAGTGTCTTTAATGTAAAAACATTTATCACATTCATTAATCTTGAATTCATTTGCCAACATAGTTTGGTCAAACTTCGCATGTCATTATTTGGGCACTTGCTTTTAGTTCACAAAGTGACTTAACAAGTTTACAGACTTTTTTTTCTTTACCAGGAACCACAAAGCCCTCGGGTTGTTCCATGTAAATTTCTTCCTCCAATTCTCCATTTTAAAAAAAATTGTTTTCACATCCATTTTGACGAATTTGAGGGCCATATACCGCAACTAGCGCAATTAATATCTAAATTGATGTAATCCTAGTTAGTGGATATTATGTGTCAAAATAATCAAGGCTTTCTTATTGTCTAAAGCCTATGACAACAAGTCTGTCTTTGTATTTGTTAATAGTTTCATCAACTTTCTTTTCCTTTTGTAGATCCACTTTGAACCCAAAGATTTATTTCCTGGAGGAAGATCAACCAACTCTCAAGTATGGTTGCTCAAGATTGAATCTATCTCACTATTGAAAGCCTCTTTCCAAAAAGAATGAGTCCACAGAGGACATAGCTTCTTCGAATTTATGAGACTCATTTTCAAGAAGAAATGTTAAAAAATCAAACTGGAAGGAAGTAATTTGTCCATTGACATTTACTATGCTTCTGAATCTCTTTATTAAGTACATCCCCTCCTTTGGTTCTTTCCAAGGCCGTTTAGACCCTTCACTTGACTATCCGAGTGTTCGGACTTATGAACCATAAATCTACATGCTTTACTATTTGTACCATATCCAATGAACATACAATCCATAGTCTTTGGTCCTATTTTGATCCGTTTCAGAAATAGTTCCCTGATTTTCATTTCTCATATGGAATAGACTGTATTGGAATTTGTTAGATCACTATCTTACAAGAATTATTGTTTGTATATACTTTAAGGGACGACAATCAATTCTCTATCAGGATACAACAAAGACTAAACAAACACAACTTTTTGTTGCTCCCTTTCTTAACAAACAAAAGTTTTTATTTGTTACTCTCTTTACTAACAAACAAAACTTTTTGTTTCTCTCTTTCTGAACAAACAAACTTTTTGTTGTTCTCTTTTGCTATAATGATAGCCCCACCCACAAATTTTGTGGTAAACCTGAACTTATAAGTAGGACATTCAATATTTCCTTCAAAGTTTGTTTTTTTCTGTCAATAATTTCTTTAGATTGAGGTGAGTATGTGCAGTAATTTGGTGGATGATTCCATTTTCCAAATATAATTCTGCAAAAGAAGATTCATATTCTCCACATCTACCACTTTTAATCATGACAATATTTTTTATGCAACTGATTTCAACTTCAGTTTTATAATGCCTATATGTTTCTATTGCTTCATCCTTACCATTCAACAAATAGACATAAAAATATATAGTGCAATTGTTAATAATATTTATGAAACACTTTTTCCCACCAAGAGATGATATTGACTTCATATAAAAAATGTCAGTGTGAATCAATTTTAAGGGATTAAAATTCCTTTTGAAAAATTTATAAGTATGCTTAACATACTTAGATTCAACACATACTTGACATTTTGATTTATTGCACTAAAAGTTTGGCAAAACTTCTAAGTTGATCAGTTTTTGCAAGGTTTTGTAATTGACATGTCCCAAACATTTATGTCACAAACAGTTTGATTCAAGCAAGTAAGAACAAACAGAAATACTAAGTTTGAAAAGACCTTTTGTGAGGTAACTTTTTCCCACAAATATATTTTTCTTTACTTTTTATAACTTTCTCAAATACAAACATTGTTTTAGAGTCAACACATTGCCAAATGTCCTTTTTAGAAGGACCTTTCCATAACATTCAATTTGTTATAGAATTACCCATGACCATAGTCTCATTGGTCCAATAAGGGAAATATGACCCAAAAGTTTGTTTTACCACACAAACATATCAGATCACTTTTCACCAATGTTCATATCTATACAAATAAATTTATTTTCATAGACATATATTTTCATGAAAATTCACAATATTTTAAGTGACACTTTTTCTTCAAAGAATACAATTCCTTTGAACGAGTAATATAATTTTGCGGTTTTATACTAGTCATATGATATACTAGTAAAGAGAGACTCAACGACCACAATATCAAATATACTCCAAAAAAAATATAGAAAAACTTATTTCGAGAGATTTTCAAATATTCTAAATTATACAATCTTTATTAATCATTTTATAATTTCGAATTGATTGTATCTAATTATGTTATTTTGGGTATATCGAAAAGTTATTTGATAATTTTCTTTAATTATTATTTTTTATTATTAGGTATATTGAATTAAAAAATAAGACAATAATTAGGCATTTAATTTGTTATTTTAAAGGTATCTAACATGTTTAAATAAATAAATTCACAATTATAACTTAACTTAATAATGTCCGCGCATCGCGAGGGATACTATACTAGTATACTAGTCAAGAGAGACTCAACGACCACAATATCAAATATACTCCAAGAATTTTGTGGGTCTAACATAATACAAGATTGTCATTAAATTTCATATCTTGTTCCCTCAAACTTCGATAAATTCAATGAACTCAAAATGACAACAACGAATCACACATACAGACACGATCGATCGATTTTGTTTTGTAAGAAATGCATGCAGAAGAAGGGAAGAATTCCATGTACAAAAATGAGAGAAAACCTCTCTATTTATAGCCAACAAAGGGTAAATGTCACAATTCTTTGGAAAAAAGAAAACCTTTCAGAAACGTCACAACCTTTTGAAAAGGCACAACCTTCCAAACGATCACAACCCTTTAGAAAAGACACAACCTTTCATAAAGGTCACAACCCTCCGGCAAAGTCACAACCTTTCAGGAGAGTCACAACCCTTCATTTCCTGTTCCCACCTTTAAAACGCAACAATAACTTCATCCCGATTGGATGAATCACCCAAAGTTCTCATGGGGTGGATACCAAAACCAAAACCAGTATAGGCCACAGGGCTAAAAGTAACGCTATCAGCAGAATCAAGATAATATCATTCAGGGCCAGCTAGATGACATGAAAGAGATATTGAAGAAGTTAGTAGATGAGCAACAAAAGTAATCAGATACTGCTAAAAAACACTACTTGGCAATCTGTAGTCTTGAAAGAAAGATGGGTCAGATTGTTGGAGCGCATAATACTACGCCCCAAAGAGGTCAACCTAGTAATGTAGATCCTAATCCAAAACCATTTAATGTTGTGGTTACAAAAAGTGGTAAGGATTTCCACATAGGAGGCAAAATTTGCGGGGCATTCCCAAATATGCAAAATATGCGATAGTAGGGTTGACAAAGCAGTGCTCGTCTTGAATTGCTTGTCTCAGATATAGTAGCCAACAAGAGGAGAGTATGTGACAATAACGTTGACAGAGCAGTGCTCATCTCGGATTCAGAATAGATTGCCAACAAAGTTGAAGGCCCAGGAAGTTTCACTATAGAGATCACCATTATTGAGATTTCAATTAAGCAACATGTGATAAGTAAAGTACTTTATGAGGCATCTATCTGATGCTCTTGTCACTGTAAAACCGTAGCGCTAGAAATGAAATAAAACCAATTAAATTTCACACACACACACATACACACACACGCACACACACACATATATATATTAAATGATTGAATAATCTCCCATTTATTTTTCCTTGTTGCATAACACATCTATGTGGGGTGAAAAACAATTTAATTAGGTGGATAAATAATGTACTAACATGTGGCAAGAGTGATTGGTCAAAACAGTCATAAAGAGAATTGAGTCAACATCTTCGGAATAAGACCGGTGAAGTCAACTCAGTTCAGGAAGATCCGGAGTATATAGTTGGGATTGGTATCATGCCAATAAAGCCAGACCATCTAGCTCCAAAGACATGAGACATGACACTGAACCATATCCAAATGAGATAATTAGGATGAGATAAACTTGTAATTTTGTATAATATGGAAGAGGCTGAGATTTCTGTCGATCGGTATGCAAAGCTTCTGAAGATGTCTTGCACTCATTTATCATTCCGTTGTTGTCATCTATTTCATTATAAGGTCAATTTTGTCCGTGTGCCTTTAAACCACACTTAGAAATTCAATTATACCATTTTACGGGTAAACAAAAAAGAAAAAACTAAAAAGCACAACACATACATGCATGAAACAAAGTATATAACTTTCCTTCCCCAAATTCTAAGTTGTTAGGTATAAACTAAATTTATGATAACTTCTCCCCACGCCGTCCTCTCTCACACTCGCGGTAATGCTGCAATATACGATTATTTGTTTGGCACTTTCCTTCATAAAGTGTCAATGTCACTAACTTTTGGAGGTAAAGATGACAATATCAATTTTATTTTCCTAAAAGTAAAAGTTGAATAGCCGCAAACTATACAAAAAGTATAATTAGCAACAATTATTCACATAAGCAAAATGGTGAAAAAAATTAATTAATGCCAGTGAAAATTCACTTGAAGGAAAAATATTACCTTGATACAACCATCACCGGAGTGATAACAAATATGTCCAAAGAGGGACTGAAAAAGTCAAGATGTCCCTAATATTTGTTGTTCCCAGTGCTGAAATAGATGTAAGAAGGCCTGAAACGAAGCTTAGGTTAAAAACTTCGGCTTGTGGTGGCGTGTTCGACGGTGGAAAACGGGGGTGGGCTGCTGAAAAGAGTATAATAACAAGGTTTTATACTTTCTCGCTAAAATAATGTGTCTTCGAACTAAATCTATGACATCAAAAAATCTTATTTATGCAAATCATTTTTATTTTGTCTGTCATGTATATGTCATGAATTTCACTCCAGGTATGAAGTTATAATATGCCAAAGCTTCTGGATTTGGCAAGGTCAGAAATCTAGTAAACAATGTATAAGAGTTGACCTTCACAAGTAATTTCATATTTGATGTATAATTACCATACGTCTAAAGTATAGTCCTGCCAGGACAACAACCATAGTCAATAATGTTTGAACTTTAACCTTGATACGATCATAACTTTAGTAAAATTGTATTCTAAATAAAATTTTTAAAACCATAACTAGTAATTCCTTAGTTTTCCTCTTTGTCTTTACTTTATTCAACAACAACGAATTCAACTGCTTCATGCTTTGCACACAATGTTTGCGATAGTTAAATGAGCATTAGATTGAATCATTAAAAATCAAAGTAAGAGAATAATTGAAAAAATTTCCCAATCAAATAGAAGAGGAATAACCTAACTAATTAGGTAGAATCAACTTTTTATATCTTAAAAGTTACTCCACTGCTACTTCAGTTGGAAATAGAGAGCCAAAGATGAAGAAAAGGGTGGAGGAAGAAAGAGGGGAAGGTTGGAGATTTATTGATAGTTGCGATCCCACCACAAGACGGGGCAACTCTTTTGAAACCACATTAGGTAATCATTGATCCACCAGATGATGTCTGTACAAGGAGAAAAGGAAAATTAGAAAATGAAGAAAACGGAAAAGAAAAAATCAAAAACCTACCTCTGCTAGCTAAGAAGAAGACATGATAAACAAGAGGAAGGTCTTGATGACCTAAATCGAGTGGAAGAGGAAGGTTGGAATCCACAAAGCTCCTTGTTGCGACATCTAGAGAAAGAGAGGGAGCTCAAATTGGAAACTCTACCTTTTAGGAAACATGTTTTAGAAGTTGATAGCCTCAATTAATGGGCTGAGCATTTCGTTTTAGCATTATTTTTGGGCTAAAGCAATTTTGGCTTGGTCTTTTACTTGTTTGTATAAACTTAATTAATTCGAAATAAAGGAGCTCAAGCTCAGACATTTTGTTTTTAAAAAATCTTATAACATGTACAAACAAATAAAAGACCAAGCCAAAAATGGTTCAGCCCTAAAACAACGCTAAAACGAAAAGCCCAGCCCACTAAGTGAGGCTATCAACTTCTATAACATATTTCCTAAAAGGTAGGGTTTCCAATTTGAGCTCCCTATCTTACTCTCCATGTCGCCTCAAGGAACCTTGTGGAATCTAACCTTCCTCTTCCACTCGCTTTAGGTCATCAACGCCTTCCTCTTGTTTGCCACATTTTTTTCTTAGAGACTAGAGGTAGGTTTTCAGTTTATTCTTTTCCATTTTCTTCATTTTCTAATTTTCCTTTTTTCCTTGTAGATACATTATCCGGTTGATCAATGGTTACATGAACTGGTTTCAATAGAAGTGCCTTGTCTTGTGGTGGGATCGCAACTCTCAGTAAGTCTTCAACCTTCCCCTCTTTCTTCCTCCGTCCTTTTCTTCCTCTCTGACTCTGTATTTCCAGCTGAAGTAGCAGTGCAATAACTTCTAAGATATAAAGAGTCGATTCTTCCTAATTAGTTAGGTTATTCCTCTTCTATCTGATTGGGAAAGTTTTCAATTATTCTCTAACTTAGATTTCTAATGATTCAATATAATGCTCATTTAATTATCACAAACATGCACTGTGGGTAAAGCAAGAAGCATTTGAATTCATTGTTGTCGAAGAAAGAAAAGACAAAGGATATTTGGAGGAAAGCTAAGGAATAACTAGTTATGCTTTTAATTTTTTTATTTAGAAGACATTCATACTAAAGTTATGATCATATTAAGGTTAACGTTCAAACATTATTGACTGAGGTTGTAGTCTTGGCATGACTATACTTTAGACATATAGTAATTATACATCAAATATATAATTACTTGTCAAGGTCAACTTTCATAAATTTTTTACTAGATTTGTGACCTTGCCAAAGCCAGAAGCTTAGGCATATAATAGCTTCATATCTGGTATGAAATCAGACATATACATGACATACCAAATTAAAAATGATTTGTACAATAAGATTTTTTGATGTCCTAGTTTATAGTTGTCTTCATATTTCAGGCTTTACACTATTTTCTCAGTCACATCTCTACTCTATTCTCCCTCATATCCTTGGAAGCAGATACTTTGTTCATAGCCTAGCCTAACCCCAAGGAAAGATAAATTAAACCTTCGTACTCTTAAATGTGTCTTTTTTGGTTACTCTCGAGTTCAAAAAGGGTATTGTTTCTATTTACCATATCTTCGTCGATACCTTATGTAGGCCGATGTCACATTCTTTGAATAACAACCTTATATACATCTTCTAATCATCTTGATGTCTCTGAGGTCTTACTCCTACCTCTCAGGTCTTACCTCTACCGACTTTTGAGAAACCTATAGTTACTTCTACATCTCTACTTGTAGTGCCATCACTCCTGACTTATCATCGTCATCCGCATCTAGCACTATTCTCCAGTGAATTATGCCATGCGTCTAACAATGTTGCTACTATGGACTTGTCTCCTCCTAGACAACCCATTGCATTTCAAAAGGGTATACAATCCACTCGATATACTAACCCATATTACATTTACTTGAGTTATCATCATTTATCATCACCCCACTATGCCTTTGTATCATTTGTCCTCTATTTTTATCCCTAAGACTATGGGTGAGATACTTTCTCATTTTGAAGGGAGGTAGACTATGATTGATTCCAAGTCTGCTTTACATACATGTGGTACTTGAGATCTAGTCTTACTTCCTGTAGGTAAATCTACTATTGGTTGTCGTTGAATTTATGCAGTCAAAAATGGTTTAGATAGTTAGGTTTATACGGCTCACCTTGTTGCCAAAGGTATACTCGGTGTAATAACTCATTTTAACTCGAGGTCGAAATGGTGTACAACATATTGTGATTATTAATGCTATTTTAAAGAGTCGCCACCTAATTATATGAAAGGTAAATTATGATACCTATTTTACTAAAGATATGCTATATTAACTCTACACTAGATAATTTACCCGCGCTTCGCGTGGGTATTAAAAATATTTCTTATCTTTTGAACAACCTTTTCAATAATCTACTGATAAAATAAAAAAAGAAGTTTGATGATATAATTGTCCTGTTAAAATTGAGTGATGTTCTAATGTAGCGATTAAACATCACTTTTTCTATTTTTTTGTACATGAAAAATAAAGAATCTGATAATTTTATGGTTAGAATTACTCCCTGTGAAAAACAAATTATGTGAAAGTTTTCGATAATCAATATTAGTTATAAATAAGTTAATACCGTTAAAAAATGTAAACCACAACAACATAAATAATTTTTTTTTAGAGATAATCTACTTGTCTGAGGTCAAACGTTCAGCATTTTTCGTTATTGTTACTTTGTTACTCTAACAAAATTTATAGAGGGAGAAAAAAAAATTTGAAACAACAACAAAATAATATTGTTGACCATTTTAGAAATTCATTCTTCAATAAACTGCTGCTCTGAAGGCCCTTATAGATGCTTTATCAATGCAACTTTACGACTTGTTCAGAAATATGTATGTATAAATGTTGCATTATGAAAGTACAAGTAGATAAAAATATTGGATTCTTGGCTCATGTTAAAGAAATATTCTCGAACATTAAAAAATTAAAAATGAGTCTAACCTAGATAACTCAAACGCTTAGCAATGACTTGGGACATGAAGGACAACAAATCTATGTTAATAGACATATCTTTTGTAGTTTAAGATATTACTTTTATTTAGAGTAGATTTTTTTTTCATATTCTTCAAATTAAGTTTGCCGAAATATTCATAACTCACACAAAAATTATTTAGAAGAGCCGAATGAGAGGGAAAAAAAAGAAAAACATTAAAAGGACGAAAAGTTTAGTCCAAGTGAGATAATATACATACCAAATGAAAAATAATCAATACAATTTTAAGGAAACAACAAAACAGCGAGAAAAAGTATACATTAAAGGGAGTACACTATGAGATATCCAATGATGATAACAAATCATTCTAACCAGAAAATTTCCTATGTTTTGGAATAACATACCACAAAAAATTGACTAAGTCTTCAATCAACTTTCAAATCTTTAAAGTACTCATAATATCCATTGATAAAATTTAGTAAAAATGGATAACAACAACATAAAAACCAAAAAATATGGGCATGCAAAGTTATTAACTCTCA